>VZUI01034744.1:0-39918 GCA_013401135.1 Cettia cetti | reverse complement strand
CTGAGAGATTGTTTAAAGCTCTTAAAGATTAAAAAAAAAAAAAACAAACAAAAAAAAAACAACAACCAAAACAGGTGAAAAGGAAAATTTGAAAGGCAAAATAAAAGCAGGTGAATGGGGATGTTTCTTCCTGGGTTTCAGAGCAATTGTGTTTGTTTGACATCCCAAAGCAGGATGTTATAGAATGGTTTGGGTGGCAAGGGACCTTAAAGATAATCTAGTTTTGAGACTCAGAAGTTTAAAAAGTCTTTAAAAACTCCAAATCAGCATTACTCTTCCACTTTTGCTCCCACATAAAGCTGGGTTTCTTACATTCAATGGCTCAGTTACAGCAATTAAGTGACCGTGGACACCTTCACAGCATCAGCTGACATCTGCACCCACCCAGCACCTGAATTTAGTGGCACACACAACTCACAGCCAGCTTCTCTTAACAAACCAACAGCAGGTTGCAGAAGATACAGTAGGGAAAAAAAATGAGGGGGATTTTATTAGAAAAATTAAACCTCTCGAGGCATAAATTAAAGTTCCTATGAGACAGTGTCCAACATCTGGGAGGAGGGAAAACACTCTGGCCCCTCTGAGAGGACACATCCCTGGGGGACACAGTCTCACCACATCTCATTCAATTAGATAAAAAATTATACACTACAGCATCTCTGCCAGGGCAGAGATAATCTAAGGCTTGTTTGATGACCACAACCCCTGCTCTGGCTTTTCAGGTGTGAGCATCAAATCACACCTCCAGTCTTAGCCTACTTCAGCTGGCTGCTGAGGTTTCCTTCATTTTTCACCAATTAAGCTTCCCCAGACCACGTTTTCTCAGATTTAACTGTTTTGTGATATGAGCATTCTCCTGGTTGCCTGAGTAGCCAGGGCTGATTCAGAATGTTCTGCAGGTGATTAATCCACTGATGCCAGCCTAGACAATCACAGAACAGGCTGGGCTAGAAGAAACCTCTAAACTCCATCTCATTACAGCTCCCTCTTTCCCAGCCCAGTTTTCTCCATTTGTGGGGACAAAAAAAAAAGGAAAAAAAAAAAGAAAAAAAAAAGTTGGAGTAGGAGGCAACACAGGTACATCAATAGCCATACAAATATCTGTAATATCTACCAGGAGCTTTGCAGCACCTGGTTGAAGAAGCACAACCACAACAGTGACTCCTTCCTAATCCTCTAAGCTCATAAATTCACTGCTATCTGGCTAAGAGAGGTCCCCAGGCAAGCCACAGAAAAAGTCTTTGGATGTTCCCTCCAGGGGAGAGGAAAGCAATGAGAGGGAAACAGGGATATCAAAGAGGACAGCCAGCTCACTCAGGCACCTCCATCCATTTCACGCTTTTGGTTCATCCCATACAAATTCATCTTGCCCTACAGACAGCATTTTAGGGAGAATAGAGGAGAAACTTTCTCTTCTTTCTACTTTGTGCCCAGAAGGGCAAAATCAACACATCCCTGCAAACAGACTGGGACAGGTACTAAACAGCTGAAGAATGCACTTTTCTCCCCTAGGCTACATATGTCTAAATGACATTTGATTCCACTAAGAGGCAGATTCATTTGTATCTGGGAAAAGCCAGCATGGAATGTGAGCTTATTTTGAACAGAATCAGCATTGTGGTAGCCAAAGCTCATTAATTATGAATTTTATCAACTGTTCACTGAAATTTGTTCTGCTAGCACAGTGTAATTGCCTGCAAAAGCAGTGCTTTCAAAGAAGAAAATTCAGAGAAGAAAACCAAGTTATGAAATAACCCACATCCTTCCTTTTCCAGGAGATATCCCTTACTTGTTCCAAAACTATTAGAATGCTGGGAGAAGCCTTGAGGTTCTCCAAGCGTCTTACCAGAGCAGTCATTGCCAACAAGAAGTGCTGAAGGGCATAATTGGATGAAACATGAATATGGAGCACAGGAAGGAGCTCTCCTGTTTGCACTGCTGGGGTCCTGGCAGGGTGCTTAAGAAGTTTGTCACTGAATATTCCCATACTTGAGGCCTATTTTCTGCTGTTCAGCTGGACTGTGAAAGAAGGAGTAAAAGCAACAGCACCCCACAGCCCCAGGGTTCAGACAGTGAGTCAGCCCCACTCAAACACTGCAGTTACACTCACTCCCAAGGATCCCATTAAGTGCTGAACTAAGAGAAAAAAAAATCACAGAGCAGCTCTGCAGGGCACAGGCAGCACTTAACATTACAATTATTTAGAGACACTGATTTTAATCAGCAAGCAGAGCCTCTCGACTTAATTGCATTTTACATGCACACACACAGACCTGCCTTGGCAAAGGCAGAGCAGTGGTTTGGAAGTGGTGAAGAAGACCATGGTACAGCACCTTTGTGAACGTGAAAAACAGCACACCCAGACACCCCTGCTCCTGGAGGAGCCAGGTTTAGAACCAAGCCTTCCAGCCCAACAAACTCTGAACCACTACTCTTTCACTAACAGCAACTTCTCTCTGTAATCTTTGCCCTTCCTTAAATACAATTTTTGCAGAGTTGCCCCACCTGTGGCTGATGCCTGGTAGAGAGTCCATTGGAAACAGCTGGGATCTTCCATGGGACCCTCAGGGAACGCCCCTGCACGGGCACACCTGCCCCCAGTATCCATCACTTAGCACACAGGGATCAACAACGGATTTGTCTGTGTTTGTTGGAACTAGATGGTCTTTACAAATCCCTTCCAAGCCCAACCCGCCTGGAATTGAGCATTTCTGTGTGTTCAAAGAGCAGCTGTTGGGCGAAAACACACTGCTTTCACCTGGGAAGTAATAAAGGATCTGAGGTGTTCTCCCAGCAATTAAAATAAACCTGGGGAACAAAGATGTGGGTGTTCTGCAGGAACTGAGACCTTTACAGTCCTCTTTGGGTCTCAGCAGCAGGGAACCTCTGAGTGCCCAGCTGAGGTGAGAGCAACATCCCCAAAACTGCAGAGTGACCTTCACGGTTCCATTTCTGTTACCAGAGCCACTGGAAATGAGGGCTGACTTGTCCCCTTTGTCACCCTGATGAAAGCATTAACTCAGCTGATAATTAGAGAGGCCTCAGCCAGGTATGTTAATGAGAGGTAAGGATTTTCTGTTAATCAGCTGTGGATGAACAATGGCATTCTTCGGATCCTTTTCAGATGCAAAGCTGTTAGAGGCTGTTTTCATCAATGATCTGCATTACATTTCTTCCTAATCAAGTTCCCAATGATCTTTTGATTGGAATGAAAGGAGATACACAAATACTACTCAAGTCTATTTCTCTTGTTAACCCCTTCAGGTAAAAGCCATTTAAACAGCAGGCGATGCTGGCCACTCGTTTTACCAAATTTTTGGTAACACCGCGAAACAAATCCTGCCCCAGCACGGCAGGACTCAAATCTGAGCAGCCAGCTTGGTGTCACTGCAGAGGAAAACTCCAGCAGCCCTTGCCTGGTGAGAGCATAAGCCATAAAATGTGCTAAAATGAGATAGATTCACAAAATACCAGCGAGCTACAACGACTTGGAGGGAGCGAGTGCAGCCATCTGTGCCTGGCTCCCAACAGCCAGCCTGCCAGAGACTGATTAGCACTGTCCAGACAGATCTTCTCCTGTCTGCTGTCAGCAGCACTGTCTGCTCCAGAGCCTGCCCATGGCACTAACAGATGTCCCCAGCAGCTCAAACACTTGCACAGAGCTCTGAGGTGGCATTTCAATTCCCCTGGTGTGAGCTCCGGTGCTGGAAGACATGGAAAAGGTGCAAATATAAATACAAACGGGGAAAAAAAAAAAAAAAAAAAAGAAAAAAAAAAAGAAAAAAAAAATCCTCTTCCTTGGGTTTCAGTGGAGAAGCTAATAATGCCCATTTGGCATGTTCTTGAGGCTGGAGGAAACCTCAGCAGAGATATCAGCAGGTGGGAGCAGCACAGAAAGACAGGGAGGGCTAGAGCTGAGCCGTCAACCCTCAGCAACACTCCCAACTGCTGCTTTGGTAAGACAATAAAGGTTTTACCTCTTATTTTCAATCCAGAATGTCTTGCAGTTATTCCTAAAAGGTGCATTGCTGCTAAAATATCCTGGAATATCTCCCAGGATATATTTTTCTAACTAGAGAGGTCTCAATTAGTGCTTTTCAATCGGTTGACACAGCCTCAAGCCCAGCCAGGTTAGATAATCCAAGCCCGCATATCAAGAGAGAATTGAAATTCAGCTAAGCTCTCCACTTGCATTCCCAACAAGAATTTCTCTCCAAATAAAATAAAACCCCTCCAAATAGAGAGAGAGAACAAAGAAAAACAAGATCCATCACAAACCAGACAGCTGAGTAGGAAATAAACAGCCCAGAAATACAGCAATAGCTTATGCATATCTGAAATACCCCACAGCTATGGGGTGTAAGGTCTGTGAAGAGGTCTGAGCAAAGCCTTTGGGGAGTACTTTGAGTTGTGGTAGCTCAGAGAAGCAATCACTGGAGCAGTGTGACAACAACAGTGCCTAGGAAAAGCCTCTCCAAAGACACTGAGAGCTGTCAGCTTTGAAAGGAAGCAGCAGGAAAGCCAGGGGCAAGCTCGAGCTGCTGGAAAAGCAGAGTCTTCCTGGCAAGTGCTTTGTTATTAGGCAAAATAATTATCTCACAAGGCAATGGTTATTGTTGCTAATTAATAAGTGGTGTGCTTAATATAAAGCTCTAATCTGAGTGGTGGGGCAGAGCATTAAACAGGGATTTGGCAAGTGGAAAAGCACCTCCAGCTTTTCCTTTTCATAGGTTACAGGGGGTGACCACGTTAGTCTCATCCCAAATCATAGAATTATATCCCAGAATGGTTTGGGTTGGAAAGAACCTTAAAGTTCCTCTTGTTCCACCCTTGCCATGGGCAGGGACACCTTCCTCAAGACCAGGTTGCTCCAAGCCCCGTGCTACCCGGTATTGAGGCGCCCATGAGACAGTATCATTTTGGTGCTAAATAATTTAAAAGGACAACCAGAGTGCCAGGGGTGTTGAGTTTTGCTCCCTCCTTTACAATGTCTCTCAAAAATCTGCTGCAAACTGTACCAAAAGTGATTTCAAGGCTGGTTTCAGGCTGCTCAGCATCTGCAGAATCCAAGTTCCCACAATTACTGCTGCAAAGAGAGTTTTCAAAATCCCCATCCAAAGACATTTTATCACCTTGGCTGAGCAGTGACAGGCAGCAAAGCTGATCCTGAATTTGGAACTCCTGGTCAAGTTTAATGTGTAAAACTTCAGGGATGGGTTTTTTCCGCTTTTTTTTTTTTTTTTTTTTTTTTTTTTTTTTTTTTTTTTTTTTTTTTTTTTTAGGTTACTGGAAAACCAGCAGGGGTCATTTAACCCAGAACAGAGTTTACACGTGACACAAAAGCTGTTTGCTTTTCCAAAAGCTGAAGTGGGATAGGGATTGGAGGTGTGATAGGACATTTGACAGTCACTCCTCAGTGGCCTTCCCAGATACGACTGATGACAGGTCCTAGAGCTTGGCTTGATTCGTTCCTCACAGACATGAGCCAGGGATGTCAGCAGGGAATGGTGTTGGGCTGGCCCATGGGAATTAGCATCAAACATTCCCTGCCCATGGCAGGGGGTTGGAACCAGATGATCTTTAAGGTTCCTTCCAACCCTGACAGGTCTGGGATTCAATCTCTACCACCACCACAGCATTACTGACTTATATTTAGAAGTCATAGCATTTCTTGCATGGTAAAAAGGTTGGACTCGATGGTCTCGGAGGTCTTCTCTAACCTAAGCTATCCTGTGATTCTGTGCCATACAGGGAACCAAGTCTGGGATTTGCAGAGGTCAGTTTTAACTGGTGCATGCCTGGGTGGCAAAAACATTTCCGGAAACCAAGCTGATTAAAGGGTAAAACGGGAATTGCCAGAAGCTTATGTATGCATGGTCATGTTCTAAATGATCTCAACACGACACAGAAAAGCTCCTTCCAGGAAGGCAGGAAGCCCTGGGTAGGGGCAGTGCCCCCTTCTTCCCAGCTGGAGTGTGGAGAGGGACCAGGAGTTCCAAGTGATGTTTTGCCCCAAACTTGTGTTGGCCTTACCAGGATTTGCCTGATGGCAAAGAGTGAGGACTCAGATTTTGTGGCTTTTCTTACTTTTTAAAGGACAGAGCTGATTCATACTGCAAGATAGAAATTAATCCTGGGGCAAAAAAAAAATAATCCTGAAGGCTGCTGAAGGCAGAAAACCTGACTACTTGATAGCCCTGGTGAAATTCTGGCATCCAGCCCTACTGTGTCCCAGCTCTTTGCTGAAGTCACACCACTTGTGGTTGCACTTCATGATGTCAAAGGTCTTTTCCAAGCTGTACGATTCCATGATCTACAGCAGCATCACCACCCACCCCCAAAAACATTAGACACAAACACCACTTAAACAGACTGTCAATGCTGTGAAGGATCAGCTACTGCAGGAAAGTTCTTGGGGGTGCAGTAGCTCAGCTCTAAGATCACCCATTGCTGCCCACATTTGGCGTGAGAGGGACAGGAATAGGAAAAGCTGTCACTGTGAGGCTGGAGACCAGCACCTGATGCTCTGTGCCATCTGCCACCCTCACCAAGTGGCACTTTTCCAACCATGGGGCTTCCAGAATTTCTTCAGAGCCACATCCCACCCCCACGTGCAACCAAGGTCAGACGCTCCTGCTGAAGGGTAGAGACCCCCCTCCCTCCACATGGCCCAGCTCCTGCTGCCAGCACAGCAGAGCCTTTCTCCTCTCACATGTCACACAGGAGCTAAATGCTGGAAAATGTGGCTCCCCAGCAGCCCTGGAGGAAGATGCCAACATTCACACTGTGACACTTACAGTCTGTCATTGACGGCTACAGAAGGATGAGGGGGAGAGAGGTTCTTCTTCTCCACTCCTGACTCCAGCAATCAACAAAATTTCCACTTCCATGCAGAGAACGTTCAGCTTTTCACCCTAGTGAGCACAGGGAAGTTTAAAGTACACAGGTTTAAGCTCATTTCACTTCTCAGGTTTCTGAGCCATGGGGTGAATTTTAGTGTCTGCTTAAGTCATTCACAGGGTAAGAAAACAGGAGCCCTCTCCGGATGTGCAGGAGTGCCAGAGCTGCAGCAGGGTTGTTCCAAATGGGGAAAAAGCTGCCCCAAAAGGATGTGGCCACATTTGCACTTCCACTTTTCCACTCCATCTTCGAATCAAGGTGAGGAAAAAAGCTAATTTAAGGAGCCCCCACAGCCCCAGCAGCCCTTGCCCTCTTCCATGCACAGATCCTGCCCTCTGACAGGTTTCTTGTTCAACAAGCTGCTGTCCCGTTCTGCCTGAAGAATTTAAAATCAGGGAACACAAGCAGCAGCAAACAGGCACAGGCAGGATAGGACACACACCCCAAGCCCCTCAAATTCAGCAATGGTTTTGTGACCACACGCAAAAGCTTAGGGAAGAGGAGATTCTGAAACACCAGCTCACTTCAATTCCCACCCCTGCCCCATGGTGAGCTGCCCAGGATCTGCAGCATTCCTGCATGCCCCAGTAATTCCAGCATCCCATCAGCTCGCAGGTTTCTGCTTTTTATCGGGATGCCAGTGACAAGGAGTGCTCACATTTACATTTGGCACGACTAAAGGCTGTGACTACAGGGTATTCTGAGCTTGTTCTCTGTTCTCCACAGATGCTGGTTTCACCTTCTCTCATCTCGCTCTGCCCTCGCTCTCTGAACTCTGGGAGCCTCCAGGGGCACTGCTGGTTCACAGCAGCTGTTCCCATCCTCCTAAGGCGTTAGCAGGGAGCATTTTCCTACAGAAATCCTAGGAAATCTCCTTCATCGCAGCTCCTGCCAAGTGGAAGTGTCAATTTCCCAAATCCCGCACCCAGAACTTGTAGAGTATTGAATCTGGTATTGGCTCAGCTGTCAGGTATTCTGAGATGCAATATTCAACCAGAGGATCTCCAAAAATAAAAGGGTGCAGTTTTAAAAGAGCTCTCAGAAAGATTTTACAAAGGTGGAGGAATTATCAGAGAACAAGGCTACAAATGGTCTCTATCAATGATATTTTTGCTGCTTCCTAAAAATAAGCCAGGAACTGGAAGAGTCAAAGAAATCTCCCTTATAGAAGAAAAATACCTATATATTAACACTGATAGACCAAAAAACCCCAAACCTTTAATGTGTATTTTAGAGCAATCTAGATGAGGCCTGATACATCACTAGCAATGCAGGGTAGGAAGAGATGACAGGGACAAGGGGAAATAGCATTATTCACAACTGTAAAGATCATGACCAGTAAGTTGGTGGATTGGGGAAGAAGTTCTCCTCCAAGATTCAGAAGCTGGATTGCAGAGCCCATTTCTGGGGAGTTACAGGTGATAAAATCCATATAAACAGGTACTCAACACCCCTTTCATCCTCTGTCAGCAGGCAGAATCATCTGGAGCACTGTGAGCAGCTCCTGCCTCATTGTTTGGAGTTGATCTTCTTCTGGAGCCCAGGTACACAGCCGTGGTCACCCTTCTTATTTACAAGTCTCTTAGAAAAGAAACCTCAGCCAGTTCTGACTGGCGTAGCCAAAAAAACCTTCCAAACAAAAAAGCTGGGTCCACATTCAAGACATCGCAGGCTCGGTACTGAAAACACATTTTCCTGAGGAAAAAACGTGATGGCTCACAGGGGAAAACAAAACCAGGAGAAGGATAGAATGGTTCTTTTCTCCAGATATCCAGCTGAACTCCTGGCAGCTTCCAGGGATTTGGGGGTTTTGCTCAATGCAACATCCAGCTCAGCTTGCCATGACGTGACGTAGGGACATTTAACAGAGATGATGAATTGGGCCCAGGTTTCTCTGTTCTGGAAGAAGGGCTCAGCTGTCTGGGCTGAAGAAGCAGCTGTTGCTGCTGGAGTAAGCTGCCAGAGAAAAAGAGAAGCAGGAGGACCACAGACTTCAGATAGTCTAGCCTGGCTCAACTGGAAGCTGCCTATTTTTGCCAGAACATTCCTGCCCACCCCACAGGAAAACCAACCCCTGTGATCTTCCCCCAGCCCTGCTTCCTCTTGCTGGGCGAGCCAAGGAGCCCCAACATCTGTGGTGGCTTGGAGTGAAGTGCCAAAATCATGAATGCACTTATGCAAATGCTGAAGTAACAGAAACCTGAAGTGACAAGTTATTAAGCAGCCTTTAATTCTCAGCGTTGTAAAGGATTTATTAAACACCACACTTACAAGGCCAGGACAAACAGGGAAGTGGGAATTCAAAATAACTTGGCAGTCTTACTACACCCTCAAGTAGTACAGTCATCAACTGAACCCCAAATATTTCACAAGACAAGGTCAGTGCTGTTTCCTGCACAGGACTTAGAAAGGAAAGCCCTAAGGATAAACCCATTTGCCCACAGCCCAGATTTGGGATGTCTCAGCCCATTTCCTCCACTGCTGTAGATGCCCTCCTCCCTCTGCACAGTACTTCCTGGGCAAAAGTGTGAAGAGGGAGGAATGGCAGAGGAGAGATGTTATGGGCTGACTGCAACCATTCCCAGTCCCTCAGGGGACAGGGATAGAAAAGCTGGGAATGAAGGAGCAAAACCCAACTTTGGCAAAGAGGGTTGGAGAGAAAGTGTTTTAGTTTTTATTTTTGTTTTTCACCGTCCAAATCTATTTTAATCATTGAATCATGTGGGTTGGAAGGGACCCACAAGCACCCATCCAGTCCAAGCCTTGGCCCTGCACAGACACCCCAGCAATCCCACCCTGGGGATCCCTGGCAGTGCTGTCCAAACCCTCCTGGAGCTCTGGCAGACTTGGGACCCTGCCCATTCCCTGGGGAGCCTGGGCAGTGCCAGCACCCTCTGGGGGAAGAACCTTTTCCTGATCTCCAGCCTGAGCCTGCCCTGCCAGAGCTCCATCTATTCCCTGGGTCCTGTCCCTGTCACAGAGAGCAGAGATGGGAGCTGTCCCTCAGGAGGAAGCCAAATTCTGTTCTCAGGTCTCCCTTCAGTCTCCTCTTCTCCAGGCTGCACAAATTTTAGTAATAAGTGAAATTAATTTCTCCCAAGGCAAGCCTGTTTTGCTCATGACAGTAACTGCTGAATGACCTCCCTGCCTTCGTCTTGATCCAGGAGATTTTCCACCTTATTTTCTCCCTCTGTCCTGCCAAGGAGAAGCAGTGAGAGAGAATCCAGGAGGGCATCTGGCAGCTACCCATGGCCAGCCCACCCCATGTAGAGAGAAAGAGATCTCTGGAACAGAAAACTGCTTTCAGAGGCAGGCCTAATTTGGCTTGGAGTTCAGTTTTTGGCTGTCCTATCCTCTCCCTGCCCCTTGGATCTCATTTCACGTTCAGGTGAAAGCAATGACAGCTGATTTTTCAAGTCTGGAGACACTCCTCTGACATTTGCACAATGCCTTTGAATGCGCACCTGGGAATGTGCTGGCAGCAAACTGGCTGCAACTTGCAGAGGAGCTTCCAGCACTGCCTTCCACTCACACCAAGAACAGGCAAGGTACAGCATGAAGACACTTGGAAAAGTGCTTTCTTTTAAAAATAAAAAAGTATATGGTTACTGTGAGAGCAAGAAGCTGATGAAACCACCCTGTCAATCACTTTCAGCCTTCCATTTTGTTCTGCATAGTTTTCTTCTTATAGCCCATCTTTTTTTTTTTTTTTTAATTTCTTGTCCTTTGCTTTACTCAAAGAAACCTCAAATCACAAGTACAGCCTGGCTTCTGAAACAGACTCCAGCAACTGTCAGGATTCCCAAAACCCCAAGAAGTGTGTGTCACATCCAGCAGAAGGGAAGGAAGGACAGGTGGGAAAAGAGCATGACAAGCACCTGAGAGTTGCCCTCTGTATTCCCAGCATCCCAGGGAGCCTGCAAGATGTGCCCTTGCAGAAGCCAGGGAAAGGTTGCAGAGCAGTGTGGGAGCAAGGAATGGGGCTGTGACATTTCTGCTGAAGCTTTTCAGCTGCCAAGACCTTGCAGGAAAGCAGTGAGACCTCATCTTGAGTGCTGCCTCCACTTCTGGGGTTTGCAGCTCAGGAAGGACTGGAGCTGTTGGAGAGAGTCTGGAGGAGGCTGCAGGGATGATCTGAGGGATGGAGCCCCACTGCTCTGGAGAGGGACTGGGAGAGCCAGAGGTGTTCACCTGGAGAAGAAAAGGCTCTGGGATGACCAAATCGCAGCCTTTCAGTGCCTGAAGGGAACCTGCAAGAAAGACAGAGAAAGACTTTTTATAAGGGCCTGGAGTACCAGGACAAGGGGTAATGGCCTCACTTACATAGAGAAGGTTTTGATGGAATATTGGGAAGAAATTGTTCCCTGTGAGGGTGGGGAGGCCCTGGCACAGGGTGCCCAGAGAAGTTGTTGTTGCCCCTGGATCCCTGGTAGTGTCCAAGGCCAGGTTGGATGGAGCTTGGAGTAACCTGGGAGAGTGGAAAATGTCCCTGAACTGGATGCTCCTTTTCAACACAGGCCATTCTATGTTTCTGTGAAAACAAGAAAAATTAATTCCTCGCACCACAAAATCTCAACCGGTCCCATCCCAGAAGAGACCAGAGCACCTGGCTCTTGTACAGCTCTTTGTTCTCCATCTCATGAAGATGACACATCTTAGAAATCTTTGGTCTCAGAGGCTTCCCATCCAGCTCAGCAGCAACCCAGTGTTAGGGGCTGGTTTTGCCAACATGACCCTTGCTAGTGTTCCATGCCCTGGAGGCTTCAGCTGGAGGCAAAACTTTGTTCATTTCAGCAGGAGACACCTTTGCAGCAAAGGAAAGTCTGCAAGGTCTGGTTTTCCTGGGGTCACACAACTCTGCAGCCTTCAAGGAGAGCACAGATTACACACAGCGATCACACAGAGATCTCATTTCTGCCTTCTTTTAAACTCTTCATTTTAAAAAGATTTAGATGGCATAGAAAGGAAGAAAAAAAACAACCCAAAAAACAAAAAAACAAAAGACAACCCTGACATTTGGATGCCTGCCTCTTGATGTTCAGCCAAGGAGAGGCACAGCTGCAGTGCCACACTGGCATTTAACCATCACAGAGCTCAGGCATGTGGCAAAGCCAAATTAAATTGGGTGATGGTTCCCAGGAGTCCCAGGAGAAGCCAGCCAACAGCCTTGTTGTCAGCAGGAATGAGGCAAAGGATGGCTCCTGTGGTTTCCTGGGAGCTCCTTATCTCCTGATGTCAAGGCCTTGCAGAAGGTCAGCCAAAGCCACTGGCTTATGACTTTGTGCTCACAGAACTGCCAAGCACCTCAGAGTTTAAAGGGTGGTGGTATCCAGCACAAGGGCTCCACCCCAGCCTTTGAGAGAGTACACTCTCCCCAAAGCAGCGTTTTAATGTAGCTAAGAAGGAGCAAAGGATGACCAAAGGACAGACACACAGAAATACATTGGATTTTCCGCCCCCCTTAACCTTTCTCCAAGTCATTCCAGAGCTCGCATCCAGCCTAATGAGTAACCAACATAGTTAAAGGGCTAAATTCAGGGCTGCTTAAAAATCCAGCTTTTAGTAATCGACAGTCAGTTTCAGGGAATGTTATTGTCCTTTGGGAAATGAACGACCTTGATACAGAGCTGCTTTTCACTATACAGATCCTGGCTCTATTTAGCAGGAAAAGCAGGAACAGAGCCCAGGCTGGTGTTACTCAGAATATCAGCTCGGCTTCCAGAATTCTCCAAGCAGTCATTCAGGGAAAGGGAGAGGTGAAGAAATATGGCATTTCTGCATTGTATGGCTTCTACACATCAGCGTCCTCCTAATCAACAACAGCTGAAGAACAGCAGAGTGCACGGGGAGAGGAAAATCCCATAGATATTGAAGAAACTTTTATATCTATATATGTGCATGGATACATGCACATCCATACCTAATCTCCAGCAACCCCAGCCAGCCGGCATCAAATAACCAGGAGATGCTGGAAATTTTGGGACAAACAGCGACTCCTGGGTGCAGCTCGGGTCCAAAGAGGAAGGTTCTTCAAGCTGTCTCCTAATGGACAGGTTGGATTGGCACTGCTGTGTGCTGTAAGCATTTGGATCTGAGCAACAGGGTTAACACAGAGACACACAATGAGGCATTTGTCTTTCAAGGTGGCAAAGAACCCCAAACCCTCGAGGGTGTGGTGATGCCATCCCAAAGGCTGACTCTGTTAATCTAACTGCAGATTGCAAGGAGTTCCCACGAGCACTCCCCTGGTTCCAAAATCTCACAGGGAGCTGGTGGGGAGTGTAAACACAGATCTACCTCTTATTTGGACTCCACTGACACAACTATCAGCACAACAGCTTAGCTGTTATTTGAACATCCTACTTTCCTGAGAGAAATATCTGCCAAGAAAAAGCAGAAGGAGGCCTGAACACACACCTCCCTCCCCAAGATTACCAACATCCCCGTATAAATAGCCCCTGGAAGCCCAGGAGACCCAAAATTCCTGATACACCAAAAACAACCTGCTCTGCCAGGTATTCAGTGGATGGCAGCAAAGGTAAGAGAAAAACCAATGTGTAAAATGAGATTCAAACGAAATTCTTTCTATTTGAGCTGCCTGAACAGAGAGAGAGAGAGAGCTGTGCAGATGGCAAATCCTGTATTGCAAAAGATGAGTCAACCCTGCAAACAGGGGGGCATATTTTAGACACATGGGGGTGCAATAAAGCCAACATGAGGCTGACTTGAGCGATCTCCTTGCCTTCTGGGAGATACTGCCCTTGCACTTGTTCCTCTGCATCCCTCATACCCACCCAGCTCATCTTAGTTTGTGTCTTTGGGATCCAAACAGAAACGTAACCCCGTGCCGGGCTAATCTCACTATTCCATTAATCATTTATCTCATCAATCATTTCAAGCCATTTCCCTTGGGCCACCCAGCCTTGCCTGCAGCTGCCAAATTTCAGGCTCATTTCATATCTAACCTAGTTTCAGAGCTGCCTTGTCTCCCTGCTTTTCATGTTCTCAGCTGTGTTCCCCTTGCAGACTTGAACTGGCTGTCCCTGACCAGTAAAGAGCAGGATGAGGGGGGAGAAACAACAGGAAGACAGACTTTTTGGGATTGTTGTTTGCTAAAATCAGTGTCTTGGAGCCAGATGGTGGCTGACTTGTTTAATTCTACTCTAAAAGTGGGCTCAAAAGAACAGTTAACCTCAAAGTGGGCAGCACTCCATGCTAGCAAGTACCTACAGGTCTGTAATCACAGCAAAACATTTGTGCTCTGTGCCCCCATGCAGCAGCATGTCCTGTGGTTAATTGGGATTAGTGCAAGGGAACCTGGCATGGAGTTCTGGCCCACGCTGGGCTCAGCCATTTGGAACATCATTTACCAGCTCTGGAACAAAGCTGCTGCCATAATTTTTAACACTTATGGGGCTGGGGAGGTGTGTTTTCAGGACAGCAGTCACATCACTGCTCTCCCAGCAGGGAAGCGATGAGGCATCCGAGGAAGGACAAGGCAGAGCGCTCACAAGACTTTCAGCTGGGTCTTTCCTGAGCTCTGCCATATGTCATGGGCTGCTCAGGAGTGAATTTCCCACTCTTGTTGAATCGCACACATAAGCAAAAATGCCTTTCCTTAGTTGAGAGCTGAAAAGCATCTCTCCCGTGTAAACACAGATCTCTTCTGTTTCTTCTTCTCTCTAGGAGCAAAGGGGAGGCACAAGCACAAGAAACTTTTGTCAAACTGCCTCTTGGCTCGGAGCTTTGAGGTGAAACCAGCCCAGTTCCTTCCACCACTGCACGGACCAGGGCTGTGCAAAGGGTGGCAGGACTTGGAATGCTTGGCGATGGAAGGAAAACCACTCACACCAGGTCCCACAGAAGCCTCATCCCTGAATGAACAGCCCTGGCATCAAGTAAAGAAAAAGAGTTTTGAACCCCAGGCTTGAGCCTTGCAGTTTCTCTGGTTGCTCAGAGGGGCAGATTCCAAAGATCCCACTCAGCGCTTACAAACCAGGTTCCCGGATTTGGGAATCCCCCGCGAGGCCAAGAGCCCTGCAGCATCAGAGCGTGGCTGTGAATGCAAAACACAGGGAGTCTCCTGCACCAGCAGCATTCACATTCAAACCGTGGCAGTCTCCAGCCTCCCAGCACATCCTTGTGGAATTCCAGCCCTCTGCTCCGAGCTGCTCTTCTCCAGCAGAGCCAACACCGCAAATGTCAGTTGAGGGCAGGCACAAGCACCATGCTAAGAATCTCTGCTCTTGCTCACAGAGGCACCAGGCAATGTTTATAATAAATAGTAAATTCTCCTTTAAACCAGGAATTTTTAGGGGAACTGAGTTGCTGGCAACTTTATGCCAGAGTTGTTTCAGCCAGAGAGCAAAGAGAAGTGCAGAAGTGTCAGGACATGGCCAGTTGCCCAACATCAGATAGCAACTGGAGTCATTTTATGATGAAACAGTCATAATGAGCAGTCATTCTAAAGAAAGATACAGTCATATAATCGTGGCAGAAAACCAAGGCCTATTATTTCACTTCCATCCTCTTTCAGTGAAGGAACTGAAATCTCTGGCACTCTCCAAAGAGCACCCAACCACTCTCTATTAGTCTTTCCTCAAAGGATTTGCTGCTCCAATCCTTTGGGGGAGGGGGGGTGTGTATGTGTGTCTTTCTTGATGCATAAACCTCATGTATTTAAGTCCTTTTCTCTCTGCTAGGAGAGGTGGTGTGGGGCCTGTTCCAGAAAATTCCCCAGCAGGACCTGTGAATGCTTTAAAAGAGCTCAAGAAGCTGGAAAAAAATGGCGTGGACAAGTGTGGTTTTTTCTGTTCTCTGCAAGAGGATAAAAAGCTGGCAATTAATAAAACACCAGCTTAGAAAACCAAATAATTCAAAGGCTTTTGCAATTGGTTCTAGCATTACCTGCAGTCAGAGCCTCTTCCCTTCAAAATACCCTGGAAGACCATTACCACTAAGCAGGAAAGCTATAAAAATATTCCTTAGCAGCCCCTGCATCAGAGACCACTTGAGGGTATTCTGTCTTGCCTTTTTTATCCACTCCATCTGCTCCCGGAGCCCCTGGCAAGCCTCCTGCCTAATGGAGATTTCTCACCATTGAACAAGACTGCCTCCAGTATTCCAACACAAAAGGAAATTAAAGATCTTTGAAACATACAGAGAAAAAGTTATTGGAGTTTTGCTGCCCCATCTGTAGGTTGGCAGTTGAACTTGATGATTTCGAAGGTCTTGTCATGTAGCCCTAGGCTGAAATATCTCTGGCCCCCATTCTTCTGCACAGGACCTCTTCTTGATGAGATTATGGGGTTTCCTTTTCTCTTTAAATCCACAACCTTCCATTTGGGATGCTGGGGTTTTTTTCCCCTCTCTGTTGCTTGTTCCAGATCAGGAGGCTCAGCCAGCAGCATCACCTTCCCACTGCTCAGAAAAAATATTCCTTCTCCAAAAGCACATAAGATTCTTTTTAAACTCTCATTAATCAATGCCTGTAATCCCTGGGATGCTGCCAGGCTTTGTGGTTTTCCTGGTGGTCTCCTCCTTCAAGCCTCACAGATAAATAATGCCCTAAACCAATTTGATCTCTGGAGGCCAGCACAAAATCCAAGTTTCCTTCTTGGGCTACATTTCTCCCAGCATAATCTCCCCCTGACTTAATCTCCAGTGAACATCTAGATAACTTCCCGGAGCTTTACTTACTTGGAAGAGTTAAGACACATGTTTTAAGCTCCCCTTTCTAGGTCTAAGGCTGGTTTTCCAGCCCAGAATCCTTGTTTGTCACAGAGGTGCTCACAGACACATCACCACCACCCTCTCAGAAGCCTTCACCACGTGATGACTGCCAAGTGCTGGTGCTCCATTTCTTCCAGAGAATTCCCACTGTGCCATGAGACAGAGGAAACAATTTGTCCTGGGAAAAAGGAAGGGGGGGGGAGGGAAATCAGGATTTTAAAGCCTTTGGAAAGGAGCAAACACTGTGGCAGCTGTGAATGTCAGACAGCAGTAAATTTCTTCCTGGTTGTGGGAGCATTAATTAGCACACCTAATCTTTAAGAGGCATTGGGATGCTCTTGCTGAAGTTAAGCAGCTGCAGTGAATGAGCTGAGCTCCTGAGTAAGAGCTGAGATGAGAGCTGGGAACAGGCAGAAGGCTTCAACTCTAAAATCAAACCCTCTCCACAAGCAGCATTTATTTCTCCAGCTTCCCTTTTACCCAAGGCACTGCACGGCCAAGGCAAGGGTTGGCTGGGAAATTCGATTCAAAGCCATTTCATCAAAAAGGATAAGTCAGTCATGCAGGAAAAAGAAAATTCCACTGTCCCACGGAGTAAAAAGCAAAACCATCTTTGTGCCTGGAGCAGAATTTGAGCTCTGGGCTGCCACAGGCAAAACAAGCACTCCGACCTGGCCAGGATTTTTTGTCTCAGTCATTTCTCCTCTGCATCCCCTGTTCTCTTCACAATTTAAACACACCGAAACTCCTTGCACAAAGGTCATTTTATCACACAGCTGGCCAGAAATCAGGAAGCGGGGGAAGTGGGAAACGGGAGTAATTTGAGAACTGAGATGCTGCTCCCCTTGCATTTATTCAATTCTGACATCTAGTGGGCATCAGCGCCAGTGGGAATAGGAGCAGGAGTGGCCAGCCAGGCTCACTAACAGCCCTGGAATTAGCCACTGATTTATTGTGCCACAGAGGATGTTCTCCACCCTCAGCACAGCTGTGTCTCCTTAGGACCCTCCCAAGTGTCCATGCTGAACTCGCCCTTGCAGACCTGCTGCCAACCCCACATTCCATGGCAGAGCCGCTGGGAAAACGCTCAGGTCCTGCTCCCAACAGCTCTCCTCTCTGAATCAGGACACGGGTTGGGCAATTAAAGCCTCTTCTTTGTTTCAGAAGGATCATCCAGGGGTCAGTCTGGACAAGCAACCTGAGCTGAGGTTGCTGACAGCAGAGCGTGCGCCCGGAAATCTCCTCATTCCTCCAGGATGAGCAACAGCCTTCTCTCTAACATGGGCTGATCATCTCTGCTCTTCGGGGTCTTTTTTTTTAGGCTAGTTCCACGTAGGATTGAGCCCCTCTTTACTGCTGGTAGCTCTGCCCATTCCCAGCTAGTCCACATGAACAGGATGTGGGGCTACCAACACACCAGTGCCGGTCCTGTGGTGGCACAAACCACACCAGTGCCTGGCAGGGATTCCAGAATCACAGACTGGCCTGGAAGGGATGTTAAAGACCATCTCAGGGCACCTTCCACTAGACCAGGTAGCTCCAAGCACTGCCCAGCCTGTCCTTGAATACCTCCGGGGTGGGGTGACCATCAATGAGCATCTGTGCCATGATGCCAAAAAGAGCGTCTGGCAAAGGAGATGCTGTGGCACCCTGGAGCCCAAATTCTACAAGTGCTGACTGAAGGGAGAGAATGGAACTGAGCCCAGTTTTTCTGCAGCATCACTGTGTGGTGTTGCCCTTCATCCATCCCACACCACAGGAATTCCTGCCCAGACACCATCAGCATAAAAAGTGTCAGGATGTACAAAAATCCAAGCAGAGAAAATGAATATAAAATAAGTGTTTCTGCCATGGATGCAGGTTTTACTGCTTTTCTCAGAGAACAAGAAGTCAGCAGTTTCCACCCTTCCCTGGGGACAGACTGCAATTCGGGAGGTCTGGGCAGGGGCCGGGTGTCCTGTCCCCTGTGGGCAGCTGCAGTTGCCCCTGTTCATTCCCCAAACCACTACACAAATCCAAACTCTCACTTCTTCCCTCATCCTACAACTGCTTTGCATTGGAAGGGTGACAACATTTCACCTTCTGGTGAGGTAAAAAAGCCCAAACAGTCACAAAATCCCTGCGTGCAGCAAGCCCCAGTCTCATCCCCCACAGCTTTGCTGTCTCCCTTCCCTTTTTTGCTGCCTCAGAGTTTCTGAACAGCCTCAAAGTCTGCAAGAGGAGAGAATTCCTACTCTGCACATTCCTTCCAGGGCAAGTAGTGCCTCTAAGGGTGCAGGGAAAGCTCCCTCCCTGTCCCTGTCCCTGCTGCTGCATAAATCTCCACTTCCCAAGCAAAATCCAACAGCAAAAGTCATGCTTTGCTTACACAGACCAAACTCTCAGCCAGGGGAGCTGGAAGGGACCATCCCTAGCAAGGATCATTGGTATGTTGGAGCATCGAGTGCTTGAGTCAGCAATTTGAGACCAGGAAAGGCTCAGGAAAGTCACGTGGACAAAGGAAATATTGCTCCCAGCTGCCACATAAACATCTGCACAGCAGATGCCACATCAGCTCCTAGGTGTGAAGGCATTTGCATGTGTGCAGCCAGGAGCTTAAAGTACTCTGTCATCATTTTGGCTGGGGAAAAAAAAAAGAAAAAAAAGAAAAAAAGAAAAAAAAAAAAAAAGTTGTGTGTTGTGGGGTTATTTCCTTTTTTTTTTTTTTTTTTTTGTGTGTGTGTGTGTGTGTAGAAAAGTGCACATTTAATTATCACATATCAGCAAAATATAGAGTCATAGAGTGTCCTGAGTCAGAGGGGCCCACAAGGATTGTCGAGTCCAACTCCTGGCCCTGAGATCTGTTGGGGAACTGAGAAAAGCAAGAGTGAAACAAGGAAGAATACAAGCCCAGGTGACAGCTGTTTCCTGTGTCAATCCACCTCATCCCTCCCAAGAAACAAAGCCAGATCTTGGAGAAACAGGCCAGGAAGGTCTTCTGCTCACCTGGGCCAGTAAGGCACATAATAAAAAGACCTAAGCCACAACATCTTGAAGCTCAGGAGTTTCAGAAAGCACCTAAGCTGTTCCTGTCCAATGAAGAGTCATGGTTACACCTAAAATCAGCCCAGACACGTGAAATCAGCCCTATTGGGAAAGAAGATGCACAGCAAAAAAAATTGGAAGAGAGACAGATCATGAAGGACTGGGGCATTTGATGATTTTGCATTCAGAACAAAGGAATCATGGAATCTCAGGCTGAGTTGGGTTGGAAGGGATCTTAAAGCTCATCTCATCCCGCCCCCCTGCCACAGGCACCTCCCACTATCCCAGGTTGCTCCAAGCCCCGTCCAACCTAGCCCCAAGGGGTGGTACGCCCAGCCCTGCTCATCCAAGCAAAGCAAAAGAACCGTAGAAAGGGAAAACATCACTTTCTCTGTCAGACCTCTGCATCTTATCAGCACCCTCTGCTCCCCGCTACAGGTGATGATCGTCGAGGGCTCTGACTACATTTTCTCAAGCTCTTGAGATGGAAATGCCTACAAATCAGGTTACCTCTCTGCTATCAGGAGGGAAAATTAGGTGAGAGTCAAACTGGATGGGAGAGTGGCTTTAGAGAGAAAAATCAGTTGATTTTGACTGATAAAGGCTGAAAAAAACCCCAAACCCAAGCTGCACAGTAACTTTCCATTTCCCAAAGAGCCGCAGGGTGGGCTCTGCAGGGAGTGGAGAGAACAGGACAAAGAGTGCTAAGACCTTTCCCAGGTGAGGAACACATCAGAAGTCTGCTCTAACCTGGTCTTCTTCCAAAAGCCATTAATACCTGACAATCACGGTCATTAGCAGCCCTCAGCTCTCCACACTAGCGACCAAGTACCCATTAAAGCCAGATTTCTGGTGGTCTACAACTCCAGCCTCTGGATTTGGAGCAAAGCTCCTCTGTCCGCAGCTGCTGCGGCCCGGAGAGAAAGGAATTAAGCGTGGGTGTATTAGTTTGAATAATCAATAATTAGCCACGAGCATCACAGATAATTACAAGCAAGCAGAACAAACAAATGGAATAATAAGCTTTTAATAGCATCGTTACAGAATGCTGGAAATGTGCTGGACACAGTTAAATTCGAGTTCTCCCAGGGAGACCTAACACGTCAGAAGGGCTATCGATGGATGAGTCTATTTAGCATCTCATGAGCTCCTCCAATTGCCATCAGAGCAGAGAGTGAGTTTGGGGAAAGACTCTCACTCCACGGAAGAACAATTTTTTCACCGAAAAGGAAGGGCCAAGGCATCAGGTTCTTTCTTCCCATGCTGGATCTTTGAATCTTGACTCTTCTCATTCACCAATCTACTTTAAAAACAGAGAGGAACGAGAAATGTCAGAGGTGAGAATTTGTCTCAGAACCAGCCAAACTTCCATGGGGAAAGTGTATTCAGATTCAATAAGCTGCTTATTGATTTGCTTCCCACCCTGTGGAATCTGCAAAAAGAAACCTTCCTATGCAAAACATTTCATATGTGCACAAATGTCATGGCAATGGCTAATCAGGGTAAAAATAAAAAGGAATAAAAAGAAGCAGACTGTTGGAAAAATTAACAACAGTGAAGTAAGACCCAGGGGACACATATCAACACACATTGTCAAGTCTCAAAAGCAGAGATGGTTAAGGCTAGAAGCTGATGTATGGTCTGCTCTGAAATGGATCTGAATTGAGAGTACAATATTCAGAAGAAATCGGAGGTGTGTTTCTCAGAGGGAACATGTGACAGTTTCCCCAGCACTCTGTAGCCTACACTGTTGTCTTCAGCAAGTTGGTCGCCATGGCAACCTGAATTTTTTCTGTAAGACAGTTTTGTGAGTAAAATTTTAGAGATAGATTCAGGAAAGAAAGGAGAGTCCACACGTGGGGAAGGGATTAAATATAGTGACTCTCTAAGAACAGCTTGTCCAGGAGCCCCTGAGACGGGGGATGCCAGGACCAGCCACTGCAATCATTGCTGGGGAGCAAGGGACAACAGGACAAACAGGAACCAGAGGAAATGCACGAAATTCCAGCTCAGTTTAAGGAGAAAGTCTTCCCCCAAGACTGGTTCCTGGCTGGAACACAAAGAGGATGAGGGATCTCTACCCCATGGTATTCCAACCTCAGCACACAGCCCTGCTTTGAGAGGTTCCTCCCAACTGTGTGATTCTTTGACGAGCTCATTTTTAAAATCCAGCACTGAACAATAGGTTGAGGGCAGTTGAGAGCCCTTTCTGTTCCTCCAGTGAAGGAATTCCTGTTGGTTTTCTCCTGGAATTAGACGAAGGGGCTTGTGAAGTGTAATGGATCATCTAGAATGGCCTCAGATTACCAGCAGGCTGCATGGTGCTGCTGTAATAAATTGCACTGAAGCAGGTGGTGATAATAGATGAAGTGCACCTGCAGAGTAAGAAGCAAACCCTATCCCAGAAGGTCTTTCGTACTGCTAAGGTGAAAATATTATTTTAAAAGTATTACAAATGAGAGTGGATCTTCCTGTGCAAAACGATCAGGAACAATTTCCTCCATGCAGCTGTGGGTCTAATCCTTCAAAAAAGATGGAGAAGGGGAGGGACAAAGGGCAAGACAAAAATTGCTGCTGTTCACTGCACCAGGAGGTTGCTGTAACACCTCTGCCCCATCCCTGTGCCATGCTCTGACCCCAGCTGCAGGAAAGGTCCCACCTGGCTCTGTTTCCCTCCCAGCCATTTGCCTCTGAACAGATGAAAGCACGCTGTCTCCTGCCACAGCTCGTCACAGCTGCCAGGTGACAACAAGGAGCACAGCCAGGCTCCGTGGCAGGAGCGATAAAGCAGCAGCCTCTCACTTCTCCTAGCACAGAACTGCTTCGGCTCTCGCTCCCAAAGCTCATCCGACACGGAGCTCATGCACTCTGCTAAAGATCCCACTCTGGAGGGATTTTTTTCCCCTCTGGTGCTTCACTTCTTTGTCTTCTTTTTTTTCTTTTCCTCCCCACAGAAGGCAATAAGCTCCTCTAGGAGAACCCTAGAAAGTGGGTGGGTGAATGGGAGAGGCAAAAACAAAGACATGAGGATATAAAACCGCCACTAAAATTAAGCAGCAGCTCCTTAATGAGGACACTGGGATTTAAAGCTCAGTTTTCCATACCCCAGCAGAGCCCTGAGCCCTGCTCTGCTATTATATCTATAGGAGACAGATAAACAAGCACCCATTTCACTCTGAAAGTGTCAGATCCTGGATTTCTTAGGCATGAGAAAAGGCCAATGCTGCCTGTTATCCTTCCACTGAAAAAATAAACCCCACCCTAATATTTAAGGATGCCAATCTATCCACTTCTGCACGTGCAGTGCTGCTCATCAGCTCCTCAGGACTGCCATCACTACCCTCTCGCCAGCAGCGAGCTGTGCCTGGTGGCAGAGCCCTCAGTTGTAAGGAAAATACAGAAAACTGGAGGAGGAAATCACAGCCCCTTGGCTTGATTTTTAAGGAAGTTGATTTCCCGTTAAAAAACACTTTCCTTGTGTGATTAACAAGTCAGACACAATCAGCATCCACCGTCTACTTATATGTTGCAAAGGCAGAATCTTGCTTCTTGATTTTCCTGTACAAGGACACGATGCATTGCTGGGGAGACTCCAGATAAAATTCACCGGTCTGCACAAGAAAAAACTGCCTTAGGCAGGTGATTTTGGAAGAGCAAAGCATCAAGGCCCTTTTGCTCCCCGGGGATTAAGGTGGTCGGCAATTTTGAGCTGTCTTTAGGCTCCTCTTTGCAATTCAGAGCCGTGAGCATCATTAAGCAGATTCCAGCTCGTTGTGGGCTCAGGTTGCTAACAGGTGATCAGCTCTTGCACAGCCGCTTTCCCCCCTCCTGCTCCCACACAGAGCCGCAGAGGCAGGTCAGCAAAGGTGCTTTGTGTAGGACAGGCCCTGCCAGCTCCAATAATCACACTCCCTGTGTGCCTGAGCTGTTTATGGGAAAGACTGGCCCCAGAGCATGCCACGGGAATTTCACAATCTCCCCATCCCCAGTTCTGGAGATGGATGAGGAAATAAATCCAGAAAATCTGATTAGGACTTGTCATAAAGTAAGCTCATTAATCATTGATGGGGGTTTTCATATTCAATTTCTAATTCCTGCAGGCACCAGCAGACTGGTGGGTATGAAGTCTGCAGACTTGAAAATGTTCTTTATATAACAATTCCACCGATTTTTTTTTTCTCCTGAATATTTAGCACATTCTAATAAATAAAAAGAGATACAAAGCACCAGTGAGTTCATTTAGCCTAGCTTCTTGCACAAAGTCAGGCACAGAATTCTCCTGAAATAATTCCTGAAGCCAAAAAAGATAAGAAGGCCTAGCTAAGAAATGTAAAATCCAGCATGAAAAACTGTCAGCCACTTGCCTGAGCAATTTTTGCAGCAGTCAGTTACCCATTCTGGTGTGTAAAAGAAAAAAAAAATAGCATTTCATTTCTTACCTGGACTTGTCTTGCTTTGCCTGTCAGCACCAGGTTCTTTCAGTAAGAGATGAAAGTCTTCTATTATTAAATTGCTATTTCCCCAGCCTCCCCCAAAATCTTCTCAGCTCAGCTAAGCCAGTCGTGCCTCCTGCCATTTCAAAACTCAGCACTCATTTCCCGTGCCCCCACCAAACCCTGCATGGCTTGTAATAATGCCAGCCATGATCACACATATGCCAAAACCCAGGGAAAACAGTGGGGAATAACTTTTCCTGGCCTCAGACACACAAAATCTATTTAATTTTTGGCTTCAAATGAAATCCTCTAACTCTGGATGCGTGCAAAACCAGGAAGATTCCTCTCCAGGCTTTGCAACTAACAAGTCAAATCGATAAACGCAAGAGAAACAAGGGGCTTTGGGGGTGGAGTTGATATTCTCTTTAAATCTCCTGATGTATCTGCCTCTGACATGTCCAAAACCCAGGAAACTCATCGGAAACGCAGCTCCGTGGATGACACTTGCATGAAATACAGCTCCATAAATGACACTTGCAACCCATCTCCAAGAGCAGGCAGAAAGGATTAAATTTCGAACTGCTCTGGGTTTCAAGAACCATAAATTTCTCCCCGCTCACTTCACGTTCTATTTTCAGGAAGATTTTGCATCCTTCTTTTGATTTGGAGGTTTGCTAGGCGTTAGGCACAAGAACACAAAGCATTCCTGAGTGCTACTTAAAGGGGATAGCTCTTCTCGAGAGCCAGAGAATTAAAGATACCTGGCCCTTTCCAAAGGCGAAGAAAAGTTAGAGATTCCTATAAGAAGGCAGACAGTGATTAAAAAGGCCTGTTGGCTTTGGTAGCTGAGGGATAAACTAAAATAGCATGTGGATTTAATGAAATAATTCTTACAAACAGAGCAAAGTGCCTGAGTTTTCCTTTGATATCTCGTTTCCAGGAGAGCAGGAGGCTCGTCTCCTTCAGCACATCGAGGTTTACCACGGATATGCTTATGAGTAACATGTGTTAGGTTTTGGTGAGTCACCGGTGCTAAATTCCATCTAAAACCGTCTCGTTTCCAACGCAGCAGGCGGGAGCTGATCTCCACACGAAGGGAGCACTCAGTTTTGGCACTCCACAGGGACAGGGACCTGCTAATGATATGTACTCGAAGCTCTTTTAATCACAAAGACAGAGCACTAAGTAATTTCCTTTCCCCTTCCCAACTACTTTAAACCTGCTTAGCATGCCAAAGAATGAGCTCATTCCGTGTGGCTAGAACTCTTTCAGACCACTTCCCTTTAGATTAACTCCTTAAGAGGGCAGGTAGAGCATCAGCAGCAATTAGAGCTGCTCCCACACAGAGCCTCAGAGGCAGGTCAGCAAAGGTGCTTTGTGTAGGACAGGCCCTGCCAGCTCCAATAAATCACCTGTGCCTTTCATTATCATTCCCATTAATTGGCTTCCAAACATCTCCTTCACGGATTCTCCAAGACAGGTGCTTCTCCAGGGAAAAATGCACTGTGGTTCTCCCAGATCCCTTGAATTTTAGTTTGAGGAGCTGTGTGGCCCTGGGGTCATTCCTCTATATCCCTTCTCTGGACATGTTCCAGTCCCTCACTGTGCTTGTCACGAGGAAAATGGAGGTAAAAAGGCTAGAACCCCACACTAAACTCAAACTCTGAGTTTACAAATGGATTTTCCTGCATGCTTTTCACAGTACTAGTACCCCAGGACACAGGATGGACAACTCCAAAGTGAGTGACAGCACGAGCTCTGTAGCCAAGGAGTGAAGCAGCTGAAAGTCCTTCGTCCTGAGCACTCACTTCCCCACCCTTCCACAAAACCTGTGGAGCCAGGGTGTATAAAAGCTATCCCTAGCCCTAAGCCTAGCCCTAAGCCTACCCTAACCCGAACCCCACCACAATGGATGGTCCAGATCAGAAAGATGTAGGAGCAGCAAAGTTGGGGCCCTGCTGGGATGGCCTTTTCCAGCCCAAAATGTTCCTGGAGCTGTGGGTTCTTTGACTCTCCCAAGCCTAACCCTAAGCCACACTCACCCAAACCAGGTTACTCCATCTTGTCAGGGCTGAAGTAGGGTTTGTTCCAGTCTCCAGAGCTGCTGCCTCTTCCTCTTGAAGGGAAGGCTTCAGGAGCAAAGGCCTCATCTAAAACAAGAACATGGAGACATCTGTGAGCATGAGATGCTTTCAAACTTGTGTTGGTTGTTGCCCAGGGAAGCTGCCCCTGGATCCCTGCAAGTGTCCAGGGCCAGGCTGGACGTTGGGGCTTGGAACAAGCTGGGACAGTGGAAGGTGTCCCTGCCCACAGCAGGGGGTGGAACAAGATGAGCTTTCAGATCCTTTCCAACCCCAACCACTCTGTGATTCTAGAATAGAAAACATTCAGCATTGCATTCTGTGCACAAGTACTGGTTATGAGAGCACAAATCTGGCAATCCAAAAAATGTTTAAACCTCAGCAGGGCCTGGCTTGGCAGGAAAGTGCCCTTCCTGCACCCTTAACTAGACACCCCTCTGCAAGGGAAAAACCAGTTGCCCATGACCAGGAGCAAACAGCTGATCTTTCACCCTGTCTTCTCCCTCCGACAGATGACCTTGAGATGTTCCAAGAGGAAAACATAGGTCAGGTTATTCCAGCATGGCAGAACTGGCTCACCTTCCCTGCGAGCGCTGCCTCGCCTGTTGGGGGTCATCATTGGCACAGGAATCATCTGGAAATTAAAGACATTTCTTTAAAACTTCACCTGGCAAGAAGTCCCACCTCTCCATCTCCTCAGGCACTAGGTGGTCACTAAAGTAATTCCAAGCTTTATTCTTAATTTCTCTGAAAACAAGATTATTGCTGGCCCTCCTGCAATCTAGGGGTTGGACTCCATGATCCCATCAAACTCAGGATATTCTGTGATGCCAGCCTCAGTCATTCAGAATTCCTTCTCCCATTCAAACACCACCACAGGCAGACCAACACCACCTCAGCCAAGCTGAGATTCCCCAAGCAGAGTTACAGCTCCACAGCAAGAGCTACAGTGCACTTGTTGCAGCCCCCTGCAGACAGAAACACTTTACTTTTCAAGTGCAGTAATTCCCTTTGGCATTTATTCCTTATTAACATTGCAGGAAATATATTCCCAGGCAGGAATATTGGCAGCCACACTGAATTTTAAGTGATGGTTAAGGAAGACTTGGGGGAAGATGTCTGCTTGTAAAAGCAAGTGTTTGTGCTGAGTGCCCTGTTAAACAATGGTTATGTCAGCCCACAGAGGACTGACGGAACATCCCAGACTGTGTTACACATTCCAGTGCTTCACAGGCAGTCTTTCTGCTCTGCAGAGCCAGGCTTCCTGGGATGCACTCTCTAGCCAGCTCTGAATGGAGATTTTGAGAAAAAAAGAATAAATGAAGAGCTAATTTGGCAATTCAAGCCAAGGAAAAGTAACAAAGAATCCTATTTGCTTACAAGGTGGCTGGAGAGGGACTTTTCAAAAGGGCTTGTAGTGACTGGACAAGGAAGACTGCCTTAAGCTGAAGAAGAGCAGGGTTAGATGGGATGTTGGGAAGAAATTCATCCCTTTGAGGGTTGGGAGGCCCTGGCACAGGGTGCTCAAAGAAGCTGTGGCTGCCCCTGGATCCTGGGACGTGTTCCAGGCCAGGTTGGATGGGGCTTGGAGCAACCTGGGAAAGTGAAGGGTGTCCCCACCAATTGAAGGGGGCAGAACGAGATGAGCTTTAAGGACCCTTCCAACCCAAACCATTCTGTGATTCCACAATTCAACTTCTTCATTTAGCTCCCTGAATTTTCCAAACATAAAAGCTGCCCATATCCTTTCTTGTTAAACTTTTTTCCTTCAAGCACAACACCCACTGTGGAGCTGTGGTCAAAGTTGAGACACACAAGTTCAAGAGTCAGTTCATGGATAAAGTGGACACTGGCACTTTCCAAAGGCAAAAATCCCCCTTCCCAGGTTAGGCCAGCATTGAATAACAACCTTAAAAAAAAAAAAAAAAAAAAAAAAAAAAAAAAAAAAAAAAAAAAAAAAAGGGAACAAAGGTCTCAGCAGATCAAATGTCCTGGGCTGTGCTGTGATGACACACCCAGCTGTGGGCTGGGTTTGGTAAGAGAGCCAGTGCCAGAGGGATTTGTGTGCCAGTCACTGTTGTCCAGGCCCATACTCAATGAAGGAAGTGCTGGAGTTGATATATGTGCCAGACTGCCACAGACAGTCACACTCTCCCAGGTGAGGTCAGAGCCCTCAGCTGATGGAAAGGGAAGTGTCACATCTGACAGCTGGATCTCAAACTACAGCCACTTTCCTGATCCAAACCTCCAGCTGCAACAGGACCGCACACAGACACCTGACTTCTTGTTAAAAGATGGTAAGCAGAAGTTTCACTCCTCCAGGCAGCCAAAATGGGTTTTCCCTCTCCTTACCTCCTCGCTGCTCATGGATTCAGAGCTGAATGTGCTTCGATGGCACCGCACGGTGATGTTGGCAATCATCTCCCCAGAGACTTCCACAACACTCCTGCAGGAAGCAGTGGGCTGTAACAGAGCAAAATAGACCCAATTTCACAGAGCAAACATCCAGTACAAGCCCTCTCGTGGGAGTCTCATTGGTGCTGGGAACCTGCAGAAGGATTTAAAAAACAAATTCCAAGAGAAAGAAACCTGAGAACAATTATGCATGACTACACGCACGTTAGTGCTCCACAACTATGTGTTTGTTGTACAAACCTGAGCCTGCTCAGGGTAGGAGAAAAACCTCCACCACATCTTTTTCACAGCTCAGCACAAAGAGAAGGACAGTGCAGGGCTACACCAATGGCAGCTCCAGCTCTGAAAATAAACTACCCTTAAAGAGGATGTCTCTGCAATTGGACAAAAAACTGCAGCAAAACCTGCACTCAAGTTTGGAAAACACATCCTTACACTACCATACTGCCCCAAGAAAAAGGGGGAGATGGTGTCAGTTTAGGATACAGGTATTACACCATAGTAGCCAACATTTGCATTTTTAAAGGATAATAGCAAATCAATAACCAACAATTCCATGTGGTGCCATCTACACACACACACGAGCTGCTTAGCTCCAGAGCAGAGAGGTGATTTAGTAACTGTGCATAGAGAAGTCCAGACTCAAAGACAATGAATTTCCACAAAAGCTGATCATTTAGGACTCAGAGGAGAGCCAGAGCTGTATCAAGAGACTTTTTATTTCAGGCTGAGAGTGAAAAATCTGAAAGAGATCAGCACTGTCAGCACAGAGGGGGGATCCACACTACATGGGAAGATAACCCTTTTTGTGGTGCCCAAAGAGGTAAAACAAGTGAAATATCAGCTCTTCTACTCTCTTATCTTAGAGAACAAGTCATTCCTTCTAGGATTTGGCCCCCAAAGCACACATACCTTCACTACACACTGCTCCCAGACACAAATTCTCAGCTCCCTGCCCTCCCCACTGACCAGGTAGAAGGGTTTCCCACCACTGACCCTTCCCACCTAACACCAACTCCATTCTACAGGTTGTATCAAAAGCAGCCAGCCCTTCCTCATTTCTCAGCACCAGCAGCATTGCAACCCATCCTGAGAAGATCCTGCAACAGCAGGAGGGTTCCCATTCTCGCCAGGGGCACCTACCACAAAAGGTCCAGTTTTGAAGTCACAGGTGAAGGGGTCTCTCCCCGAAGCTTTGGCACACACGGTCTCACGGATGCTGAACTGCAGATCCAACCCATAAGCACTGCTGTCCCACATATCCACCTGGTGAAAGCAGGGTCAACACGACACATCATTAATCCTTTTTGGTTATTCTTCTCTCTTTCTCATAGTCCAATCGGTGCTTTAGCTTAAAGTGGGAGACTTAAAAAAAGATGAAAAAAGCAATGCCCCCCCCAAACCACAACAAACAACAAATTCCCACTACTTTCAAATACTTGGGAGTTTTAATCCAAACTATATAAACCCATACATCACCTTGACATTAATTCTTGCAGAAGACTTGATACAGACCACCTGTAGCAACAGAAAGGTTCTGAGGGTGTTCAGGAGCATGGACATTACAACTTTGAACTAAGAAGTTTTAATTCCTTAACTCCAGGAGTATCCAGTATAATTCTGAGCACCACAAATTAAAACAGATAGAGGTTTCCTGTTTGCACTTAGAGTCCAGAAGGCTTAAACCAGAATTGGTGCAGAGAGACAGATGACATAAATGCAGATCAGAGGAAGAATCCTGAATTTCAGGGGCACATAACCAATGAAGAGCTTCACATGAACCAGGTTGCTTGATGCCCAAAGCAAAGCAGTTAGCTGGAGATATGTAAAAAAGTCACTTTTGAACAAAATCCTACAAGATAACCCTCAAGGACTTATACTGTAGGCATGAAAAATCTGAATTCCTAAAGTATTTTAATTAGAAACTTACATATGAAAGATATTTAGGTTCCTAAAGCCATAACTTCAGATAATGGCCCACACCCACCCTCTTTCAAGCAGCATTGGCCAATTCCAACTAAATCTGGGTTTCCAGGACTGGGTGAAAAAGAGTTTTCCATCCAAGCAAAGCATATTTCAGTTAAAGGGTCTCGGTTGTCTGCATACTTACTCCCATGACTCGGCTCCTGACAACACCATACAGGTTTCTGCTCCATGACTGGGAATTGATCCGTGCAATGGAAGCATTGAGAGCCTCTTCTGTGATAGGGAGGTCATAGTCATATGCTGGAAACCCTGAGAGGGAGGCAATGTTCCACCAGAAGTTCATTGTAGACTTGTTCTTTCCCCCCCAAAACCACCCCAAGAAGGAGGACAAGGCTCCAACTTACCTGAACATGAGAAAACGCTCAGTGTGAGGAGAAAAATTAAGATCTTCATAGTGTGTTTTTCAAAATCCTCCAGTCTTTTCCCTTTCCAAGCAAGGATTCCCAGTGCACATCCCTCTGTCTTTATATAAATGCAGCCTTGATCCTAAGCCTGACCTCCCCTGTCCAAGCTCTGCTCCGAACATTGCACTTTAAACGGAATTGATCCAAGGGTAAATATTTGTTGTCAGCTTTTCTCTATTTAGCAGTGATTCTCTGATAAGCTATGGGCTGCAATGCCTTTTTCCCAGGACTGAATTTCCCAGCACTGAATTCCTGATATGTTCATAGCCAAAGGCAGAATCTACTTATTTTGTTCTGTTTTAGCCATTAGTTTTCCATGAGCTGAGTCAACTCTGTCCTTGGCACTGGAACCAGCATCTTCATGTCTTGGCAGCAACTGGAAGCACTTCCAAGCTGGCAATCCCTGAGGATTCCCCAGCACCAGAGGGGGGAATTCACCCACGAGGAACTGCCACCTTCATACTGCAGAGCAAAGCACCCACGAGAAGCCTCCTAGGCGGATCACTGGGATCACAGTTTCAGTCCAAAAGTTAATGGGATTTTTGGGAAATGATGTTGGAAACTGCTGCGTCCAAGCATGCTCACCTGTTGCAGCCTGTTCACAAGGCAGAGCTGGGTGTAACCACGTCCACTCTGAAGATGCCATGAGTGAAGTTCCTCCAATAACCTTCAAATTGTACTTCCACTTAAATTCTGTGACACGGGATCATTCTAAGAACTTCCCAAACAGAAGAACTTGTGGGAGGCTCAAATTTAGTAAGAAAAAGGCATAAAGCTCCTCCTGCTTGTTATCTGTCAGATTGGAGCGTGGCAGCCAGTCACAAAGTTGGACACTGGGGAATCTGACTCCTGAAGTGACAGAAGAAATTGGGTATCACTCAACATCACAGGTGGTTTAGGGCAAAGACCCCTAAAGGCCAACAGACTTGATGGTCACTGGATTCACGCCCTGTTGTTGCTGTGGGATCCTGAGGAAGGAACTGATCTGGGGCACATCCCAGGAAGGAGTGTGTGTGTGTGCCAGACGGTACAGCTGTACGAGCATGGAGACTGTGCTAGGAACCATGGTGGGGACAAGCAGAGGTGGTGCCAAACAGGAACCTCACCACATGTGCCATCCCACCTGGCCACTGCCTTGGGAGAGGTGGGTGCAGGCCCATGAGCCAAAAAAGAAAAAGGGGTGGGCACTTTTTGCCAGCCATCTTGGATTTCATCACTGGGAACTGGGTCAAATACGCAAACTGAAACTTTTCCAAGTCAAAAGGTGGAGTGCGTCCATTCTCCTTGTTCTGTGCAGCTGAAGATATTCTCTCCTGGCTCTTGGACACCCTCACCTGTTGCCAGGAATGTTCTGCTGTGGCCAGACCAGAACACCACAATGTAAAGGATTTAAACTGACCTGGAGACTCCTGGGAACACCCTGTTGTGCTGCGCTCAACTTTCCTGCTGCCAGAGCCAAGACCAGGCTGCCTCAGATCAAGGGAAAACCTTCAGGTGAGCTCTTTGACCTGCTTCTGCTGTGGTTTCTCTGCAATCAGTCAGAGGTGGTGATGAAGCACGCGGAATGAGGCCACTCAAACCATTCAAACAGAAAGGCCTTGGCATTCGGAGTCCCAAGATCCTTGTTTTTCATCTTGCTACAGTGGTCTGGGTAACATTTAGCTTTCCACTTCACCCCTAAAAAGGGAACCATTTGCCTTTTGTGTGTTGGGACCAGTTAATATTTCAATAGAAACTGAATATGTAAAATTCCTTCCCAGGCACTGAGGCACAGTATTGTAGCCAGTCCAAGGGTAATTTTAAATATTGAGCCAACTGCCGAGTTTAAAGATTGTCCTCATAGAGCAGCTCATAAGAAATGCTGCCAGCAGGATTGTAGTAATGCTGAGTGGAACTTGGAAATTGTTTCATGAAATCAAAGTTCCTCTGCAGAGCCATGGCTTTACAGCATCTGGAGAACAGAGATGTTTGCTATTCCAGTTCCCTGAATCTCTGCTTTCAGTATATTTAAGCAGTGGAAGCAATTTTATATTTTCAGACTCAAGTTTTGGGTTTCTGGGGAGGTCTGAGATTTTCACCACATTCTCTTTGTGCCCAGCTTCCAGCCTTTGCCAAAAAGGACCCTGCTAGGAAGCACCAGGTGGTGAGTAGTGCCATGGCAGACAGAGAAGGGATGAAAAGTGAGATGGAGAATTGACAGTTTCAGGACTAAACTTTGACTCTACCACCAGCAAATTCCAGATGCCAAGGCAGCTTGGGGCAGAGAGAGGGAGTTGTATCTGATTTAATCTACACACCAAACAGGCGTTGGTTAAGAAATGAGGAAATTAAAGTGCCTCGCTTAGATGACTATTTTCAGACTCCTTTCACTCCCAGCAATCAAGTCAGCTCTGTTTCCAGACAACTGGAACAATAATTTCTCTTTGTGAGTGAAATTTTGGTAATTACAAGACACATTTTCCTTTAAAATGTAAATCATCCAGCATCATCATATGCCTGTATGCTGAGAAGTCTAAACAGCATTCTAGGCACTGAGGAGCTATTCCTGATCCTTTGTTTCCTGGACATTCAGATGATAGATGAAAGTTAATGATGCCCCTTCTGATAAAAGAAAAAAAGAAAAAACAAGTAAATTCACAGCAGTATAGTCCTCTGTTTTTTCATAGCTTTCATGGTGTGCCATTAGCAAAATCAAAAGGTTCCTGACAAATTCTTCACCATGGGCATGTGTCTTAGGTTGCAATGCAAGATATATCTTCTGTTAATGGGCCAGCTGTTAAAACCAAGTGGGCAGTTTTCTTTATCTCTTCCATGACCCATTCTCCCTCCAGGCGATATCTGCTCTTAATGGGCCATTAAGTCTCACTACATGGCTGATAAAATTACATCATCCCACTGGGACATGCTCCATTCAGTGGGAGGAGCCAAGTATTCCTACCTGGACAAAAATCTGAGAGTCAGAACACCAGTGCAGCTTGTTTTCCACTGGATTCCCAGAGGAAGACCAGACCCATCTCACCACCACTGGACCTTCAGAGGAAAATTACACCGTTGTACAGAATCATTGCTTCAATAGAACCACATCTGTCATTCCAGGAGGACTTGATTGGGCTGCTACCAACACCCTGACCAACAGGGTGTCAGGTTGTATTCTGACTCTGTCAGTGTTTTCTTTCTGTCTAGTCTTTTTGTACTACTACATTTTTATTTTAATTCTCTTAGTAAAGAACTGTTATTTATTCCCATATCTTTGCCTAAGAGCCCCTTAATTTCAAAATTATAATAATTCAGAGGGAGGGGGTTTACATCTTCAAGGAAGGCTCCTGCTTTCCTTAGCAGATACCTGTCTTTCCAAACCAAGACAGCACGGCATAACAGAACAAGGGGGAATGGTTTCCCACTGCCAGAGAGCAGGATTAGATGGGATATTGGGAAGAAATTTGTCCCTGTGAGGGTGGTGAGACCCTGGCACAGATTGCCCTGAGAAGCTGTGGCAGCCCCAACCTGGGAGGTGTTCCAGGGCAGGTTGTGTGGGGTTTGGAGAAACCTGGGATAGTGGAGGGTGTCCCTGCTGAAGGCAGGGGGGATCAGAATGATATGGGCTTTCAGATCCCTTTCAACCCAAAGTGTTCTATGATTCTCTGAGTAACTCCACCACCCGTGCAGAAGACTTACATTGACATCAGCTGAGAGAGGTAGGAGAAAGGCATCTAAATTTTGCACAGACTAACAGAGGATTTGAGGCCTGATCCATAATTCACAGACACAACAGTCTCAGCTTTGATTCTCTTCATAACTCATCTGTGTGTCCCTTGAGATACTGGCAGAAGATCATACAGCCCATGCAGACACTGCCCATGGGCTGCTGAATATTCTCCAGTCCTTGACCCCCTGGGAAGGACAAGAAGCCTTTGAGATTCCAATTTCTCTAACTGCTCACACACTGTCCTAAGATGGTACCTCTGCCATGCATTTAAGTTCTATGAGGAGAGGCTGAGAGAGCTGAGAAAGGGGCTTAGCCTGAAGAAAAGGAGGCTCAGAGGGGATCTTGTGGCTCTGCACAACTCCCTGCCAGGAGGGGACAGCTGGGGGGCAGTCGGGCTCTGCTCCCAGGGAACAGGGACAGGATGAGGGGAAACAGCCTCAGCTGTGCCAGGGGAGGCTCAGGTTGGACATCAGAAGGAATTGCTTTATGGAAAGGGTGCTCAGGCACTGGAACGGGCTGCTTAGGGAGGTTTGGAATCCCCATCCCTGGAGGTGTCCAAGGAACACCTGGATGTGGCACTCAGTGCTTTGGGCTGGTGACAAGGTGGGCGTTGGGCACAGCTTGGACTCAAAGGTCTTGCAGATCTTTTCCAACTAAAATGATTCCATGATTCTATGCAGTGTCGGATCCTTTTGGCACTGCAGGTTCCAATGCACACAAGCTCACCCTCCGCAACTCCTACTGGTGTTGCAGCAGGAGGACTTTCAGAGTGAAGCAACAAAAAGCACAGGTTACAGGATACAAAACCACAGTAACACATACCAGATGAGTGTTCTGAAACATCTCAACCAGCAGCAGAGTATCAGAGGCCTCACTGAATTGCTTTCAGCCACTGAAACTTCAAATATTTGAAGTTCCAGAGGCTTTCCTGTGCCTGCCAGGTCAGAAAGAACAGCTTTTACAGGGTCATTACCACAAATTTGTAGCTGATGCAAGACAAACATTATCTCCAGACCCAAGAGTCTTGCCTGAAAGTCATAGGTCTACATATCTCTCTCTCTCTCTCTCTCTCTATTTTTTTTAGTTTTTCAGAGCCTGCTGATAATTTTCAAGGTTTTTCACCCTATCCCTACACCACATTCTCCAGACATTCTGCTGTTACATCCTTTTGCATTTAGTGAAAGTTACCTGCAATGACCAGTTACTCAAAGCCCTGGGAAAACTTGAACTCCTGGGTGAATCCAGGCAAAACATTGATCTCCCACACCTGAAGCCATTAACTGCCAAGCACTGTCCACAGTGTCATTCCCTGTCCCCTATAAGTTTACTGATGCCATTTAAAAGGGGTTCCCAATGAAAACAAGTTTTATTATTTTTTAATTTCCTCATTAGCATTAAAATCCTCAAACAGAAAAATCACATGTCAAAATTTCTAGGATTTTTAAATACCAAAGCTGTCATTTTCACCCTGGATTTTAGTGCTTCTGAACAGTCACACAAGGTTTTAGACACTACAGAAAAAAGTCTCTGGTGTTCAGCTATGCTTTTGCATTAGCATATACTCCTGGTGATTACTTTAGGCAGGAGCAGCGAACCCAGGAATGAGCCAAACAGGCTGTTCCTGTGTTCTCATGTCCTGCAGAGCACTAACTGGGAATTCAATAATGGATTCAGGAGGCTGAAGGGTGCACAGGAAGCCACAAAGACTTTGGGATGCTGAAATGCACCAACCTGCTGCCTGTGCCTAGGCTGCACAGGGCTGAGCTCCAACTGGATGATCTAACAACAGCTCAATGGACATACCGTGGCCCACTGGAGACTCCTATTCCTTGTTCTGTGAGCTACAATATTCAGCTGATTTTCTCATGTTCACTTGAAATCCGGGAGAGGAAAAGGTAAACATGGAAAAGCGTTCTTCCAATTCTAGTTACAGCTGTGCCTGCACACCACCTGTGCCCATGGCAGGGTGGTTGGAACTGGATGCTCTTTATGATACTTTACACAAAGTGCTCTAGGATGCTGTGATTCTCCAAGGGGAGAGCAAAACTGAGCCATATAAGTCCCTGCTTTTCTTCAGCAGCTGCTGCTTCTTCCTTTTTTCCAAGCCAGTCCAGGATATAGTTTCAGAGCTCATTCATGTGTCTTTAAGGTGCCTGCATGCAGGAGAGGGAGGGCCTCTGCTGTGCAGGGCTTGTGCCCCATCAGAGTCTCTCTCTCACAATGGCACCAGTGCCACTGCCTTGGGACGCGTGAGTGTGGAAGGCGAGTCTGCCCTCAAGCACGGCCATTGAAGTCAGTCAGGGGCACAGGCTGCAGCTGAAGCTGCCAAGCTTGCCCTGAGGCTAGCAGGTCAAGAGAAAGTTATTGTGGCCAACTCTGCTGAAGCCTTTTGCCAGCCCACGGGTAATTGTGCCCACCATCTCCCCCCGTTTGGCATCCTGGCTGGTGCGGATGCATCGTGGTGCACATGCTGCTGTCCCTGTGCACACTCTGGTGCTGTTTCTGTGGGGTCCAGAGCCACTTGGGCAGCAGCGACTCCGCAGCCCTGCTCGAGGAGATGTCGCCACCCTCCTCATGGTGGCAGCAGCTCTGCGGGCCCAGAGCTCTGTGTCAGGAGGGCCTCGGGCACAGCACTGTGGCATGGGCAGCCACGAGGGCCCGGGCTGGCTGCCAGCCCTGCCTCTGCCCTCTGCCCGTTATTGGCAGTGCCCAGTGGCTGTGCCCTGGCAGCATCCCCCCTGCCCTCCCTGTCCCCAGATATCCAGCCTGGGCACCTTGAGAGAGTCCCCACCCTCCTGATGGGGTGGTGTGCCTGTCTGGAGGGCCTCTGCCATAGGACAGGGAGATACTTTGGGGAAGCGCCAGAGCAGCCAAGAGACAGGAACAAGGCAGCTGCTGGGGGGCTGCTGATGGCCTCTGACACCCAATTGCTCAGGGGTCCCCCACCAGCCCTGGCCCCTCAGGGGACTCCTGTCTTCTCGGAGCCTCCAGCCACCCATTCCATCACACGCCTCCCTCGTGACTTCCCCCTGCCTTGTTCTGTCAGGACCTCTGCAGCCCCTCCTCCCTTCACAGCCTCCCACTGCCCCGTCCCCTCAGGGTCTCCCCCAGCCCGGCCAACCTGCCAGGCAGCAGCGACACAGCCCCACAGGAGCTCCAGAGGAGCTCCATCAAGAGGCACCTGGGAGCTCTCAGCAATCCAGCCAGCACCTCACGGCAGGAGGACACAGATGGTGCTTCCTGGCTGGCACAGGGCTGGTGGCCATCTCTGGGCATCAGTCTCGCAAGGATCCCCGCAGCTCTGGTCCCCCCTGCCCGCTCTGTTGGAAGTGCAAAGGCTCCAGCAGAACAACCACAGGTAAAGGAGATTCTGGTCATTTTCCCTGCAAGACTGCACGCCTGGGCAGCTTGCTGAGCACAAGTACCCTTTTCCCCCTCTTCTCCTATGCCCCTCAGACTCTGGGCAGCAAAAGAAAACTCCTTGAAGTCTGTGTATTATAACACATCCTATATTTATATCCAAAAAAAAAAAAAAAAAAAAAAAAGAAGAAGAAGAAAACAATCCTGAAGAAAAAGAAAATCCGTGCTGGCTCAGGAGGCCCCAGCAGGCAGAGTGTCCCAGATCAGCTGTCTGCAGAGCTCCAGCAGCGTAGCCAGCCCAGGCCCGACAGTCGAGGCCGTGTCCTCCATACCCTGCGGAGCTGATCTTGCAGGTTCTCAAAGATGGAATATCGAAATCTGCCTACCGCCTGAAGGATGTAAAGTGTTTGAAGTGCCAGGTTTCTGATGGCAGGGCTGACGTCATCCGCCATGTCTTCAAGGGCTGGAAGAGAAAGGAACAGAGCCACGGTCAGATCCCGCAGCTGCGGGCACCCGAGGAGAGCCCCCTGCCATCCTGCCATCCGGCCATCCTGCCATCCTGCCATCCTGCCATCCGGCCATCCTGCCATCCGGCCATCCTGCCATCCTGCCATCCCAGTCCACTCTTGCCATAGCCAGGAGGGAGCAAAGCCTAAGGGCATCAGCCCCAAGCTGCTGGCCACGAATCTGCCACATGGCCCTGAAATCTCTGTGTGCTCTGCCCACGCCACCCCTGGTCCGCACAGGGAGCAGAGCCCTCCACAGCCGGGCCAGGGCTTGGGGCTCCCCCCGCCAGCCCCGCTGCCAGCCCCGCTGCCCTCACTCACCTCTGCAGATGAGCTCCAGGTATTCCGGCTGCCTCCTCAGGCTCCGCCCGGCGATCCCTGCGAACACAGAGCCTGTCACGGCCCCAGCGGCACAGCTCCGTCCCGGCGGCGCTGCCAGCGCCCTTGCCGCATGCTGCCGCCCAAGGGCACGGCTGCCAGAGGGCGGCAGCAGCCCCGAGGGCAGGCGGGGCTCCGCGGTGCCGGGCCCGGATGCCGCTGCCGGCACAGGCAGCAGCCGGGGCCGGGGCCGAGCTGCGGCAGGCCGGGGAGGGAGCCCGGGCTCGTGGCTCACCCATGAACCGGAGGGCCGCCTCTCGCAGGGGCTCCTGTGGGCTCTCCAGGTAGCGCAGGGCCTGGTGCAGGTGCTCGGCCGCTCGGCTCCTGTTCTCTTCCAGCTGCAGAGAGCGGCAGGAGGGAAGGGTCGGTGGGGGCTCAGCCCCTCGGCCAAACTCTTCCTGCGCCCAGCTGCAGCCTCCGCTGCCCGCACAGCCCTGAGGCCCGGCCAGCAGGTGCTGACACCGGGCTCTGGAGAGGGCAGGGAGCCGGGCGCTGCCTGGGGAGCCGTGGTGCTGCCCCGCCCCGCAGCCCCGCCGGGCCGGGGCTCCATCGGCACCTGGCTCGGGGCCACAGGAGCCTGGAGAAGAGCCCTCGCCGCCCAGGGAAGGGCCCCCAGTATGTGGGACACAGGCTGGCAGCCCTGGGTGCAGCACTGGGCAGGGGCCACAGCTGCCAGCCCCACACACTGAGCACCGCGGTCAGGGCGCTTCTCCCGGCTGAGGCCGGGATTTCCTGGCCGTTCTTACCAGGCACTCACTGAACTTCCACAGCTTCTTCTTCCTCACTATTTTTTCCAGATCCCTCCTCTTCAGGAACTCGGCCGCACAAAGCAGCATTTCCCAAGAAGCCTGGAGAGCAGCAGAGATGCATAGATGGCCCCACAGCCCAAGGCACAGGACCCCCGTCCCTGTGCCAAGGCCTGGAGGAGACTGCAGCCTGCAAGGCGCCAGGGCAGGAGCAGCCAAGCCCTCTCCCAGGGGGACACAGCAG
>VZUI01034743.1:0-46689 GCA_013401135.1 Cettia cetti | reverse complement strand
GAGCGGAAAGAAAAGATAAGAAATAAAAAACAACATGAGAAACCGTGAAAAAGAACATCTGAGGACTCCGTGTTGTTCCTGCGTCTGGCTTGGAGCTTTCCAGAGGGCAAAGGACTTTAAACCACCTGAATCTCGGGAAACCCACCGAATGAACCCAAGAATATTCCTGCCATTACAGTTCTCCTCTCTGCAAAGGAAGAGAGAGCAGAGGAAAGCATCTGAATTTTGCAGTGAGGACCTGAAATGCTTATATGAGCAGTAAGGATGTATATTATACTTCCTTATCTTCTCTGACCTTCTGGAATCATATCCCTGCCAAGACAGAGACAGGAAAAGTTGTCTCTGAGATGAGGCACTCTAATGTTAGCCAGTTCCTATCTTAAATATTGAATAAGTTACACTTTCCAAGCAGAAAATCAAAGGAATGTAGAGCACAGCTACTCCTGCAATCTTTTTACTACCCTTGCTGTCTTCATAAAGTTGAAAGAGAACAATTGCTCTAAATGTCTCAAAAGGCACATGGAGAGGATTTCAAAAAGAAATATACTTTAAGAGGGACCCAGAGATGCATTATGTACCCAAGGATTAATTTCAGAAGGTTGAAATTCAACAAAGGTTGAAATTTTGTCTGGACTGAGCTATTGGACATTTTAAATGAAAATAAAATGAGAAGGAATTTAAAGAAGTGAAGTATTATTCTGCCAGTGTCTGAGAGGATCTGATTGTGCCTCAAGCTGCAAGCAAGCTGAAGATTCCATCATAATGGATCTGTGAACACTAGCGCACTTGTTGATCTCCATAGCCACGCTTCTCTTGCATTTTGGAGTCTGTGATAACTCGTGCTGAACTCTGTGCTGCCATTGCTATGGTATAAGCAGTCACTCACACATCCAGAGTCTGCCACTACAGCAACAGCACTGTCATAACCTCTGAGTTACAGCCACTGCGACCAGCTTGGCAACTGCGCACAGATGTGTGAGGCAACAGTCATTCCTATTTCCCAGCCATTGATCCTTGGTGAAAACTTGAATACTGTGCATGCATAGTCACTCCTATGCAACATGCCAAGTTTCATAGCACTGAGAGACCATCATTCACAGATTCACAAAGGCAGAGGATTGTGCCCAGAGGAGGGTGATGCTTTATCTTCTATGGTACTCATTTCCACATGCCTTTTTGCAACTGGTCTTCTCTTCATGCAATCAGCATTATCAGAGATGCTGAATGCAGGCACTATACAGTCATCCGGGTCTTTGTTTTGCCATGACATTTGGTATTGTTTCCTCACCTGTTTGTATGTGACTGAAAGAGTCTACTGAATCTGTTAAAATTCACTTCTGGTTCAACTTGACCTGCACTTACTGGGATGGCAAGCTCAGCTGTAGCTAAGCAACTGCAGAAAGAAGTTAGCTTTTAATTTTGCTAGTTTTTTTGTGCTAGCTTCATGATTATTTTTTTTTTTACTAAAGTGTTATCTTGTGATTTAGTATAAGAAAGTTTGAAAAAACTTTAGAAATCATATTGAATGCTTTCTCATCTGCATAGGCCATCAGAGACAGAAAATCTTCAGTTTGATCATTTCTGGCTTCTGACACTAGTAGATCATATGCCAGTAGCCAAGGTTTCTCCCCATGTTGAGTCAGCCCTACAGGTGATGAGGTGCATACAATTCAAAAGGATTTCACAAATATTCACAAGCAGCAAAGGACAAGAAATTGTTTTTCTTGAAAAGCTTGGTTTTCATACTAGCTATTAAGCCTCTAGTCCTCTAGTATTTCAACTATATCACACCCTGCTTAACCAACCAGTCTCAGTTCCTCCATCTACCCATTTGGACACTCCTACTCCTTTTGTACTCAGCCTCTTTCAGCTTTCTTCTCTACCACTATTAAGTTTAATACAGCATGCCCTAAACTCAGCTCTCTCCCTGAACTTTCTCCCCAACAGATGACAAAAATCCTGAATCAACCTCTTTGCAAAGAATTCCTACTTAAATACAAAAGGAAGTTTTCTAACCCTGGAAAAGTATGAAATTTTCAGAAAATGAGGGGACAATAGAAAACAGAAAATTCAGAATATAGAAAAACATATAAGTAAAAAATACTAGCAAGCTTTATCTATAAGTAATGCAAATACAGTCATTTGCTGATAGCGAATCTTATATATTTTCAGATTTTGAAACCAAGGTAACTTGGGGAATAGGACTATCAGGTTAGGTATAAGGAAAAGAGACTTCTTACTTCAAACTAAGCTCATTTGTCAGCAGGTACACTAATAGATGTTTTGTACACTAATAGAAGTAATAGAGGAAAGAATAAAGCAAACAATACATTCTACTAAAATACATTGAGTTTTCCAGCTGTCTTATGATAATTAATGCACTGTGACTACATCTCTCAAAGCTATAAACAACTATTCTTTAGGTCTAGACCTATGAAATATTAGAATTTCTATGTAAGACGTCTATTTATATAATCATTCTTAGCACTAAAATTGTCAAATTCATTAGATTCATATTCTCTCTGTAAGCCATACAAATGAAGAAATAGTATATCATAATGTAAAACATGCATGATATGAAAACAAAGAACTATATAATGATTCTAGCTGTGACGCAGTATGTTAGTGACATTGATAAACTAAATTTTCATGCTGATAGCATGTTATAGTCTCAAATCTATTATGCTTTGGAACTGATGTATTATTATCTCAGGACAACTTTCACACCAGGAGATGATGCCTGCTAGCATAATTTTAAAAATGAAGGGATTACAAACAAGATAAATTTCATTCTATTGTTACCTGCATTAGTCTCAACTAACAGAAATTTCATACAACATACTCCATTTGCTAAAATACTTAAATTTGTTGATCCTATTACAAACACACAAAGCATAAACCAGGCACAGCTCTATTAACTCCACTACAGCACTTATGCATCTGAACAGTACTGTATGGTAAGTGTTCTACAGGGAACAATAATATTTGGCTTTGTTCTGTTTTAATACAGTACGCTTACATTTTTACTTTGAAGAAAATATATTGGGATCTTCTGGCAAATATCTGCAGTATCTTTGAGTTTGCTGATAATGATTGACTAATTGAATTTAACATACCATTCTCTTCCTGCTGTTGATTTTAATTTGTGGCTAAATGAAAGCTTAAGAGTTTTTGGGAGAAGCAGATCAATGTACTGTGTCAATATATATTACAGATTAATTAGTAGGCAACTGCAGATCTCCTCATTTAATCAAATAGCACATTGTCCCTTTTACTAAGTTTGGAGCCACCAGTAGAAGAACAGAATTTGGACATAAAAATCTAATTTTTAGTGGAGTATAACAAACTAACAAAAAAAGGTTAATCTGTGATTAACAATTCAGAAATGGTACTGCTTTGTCAGGGTTTTTTTCTATGTGTGTGTGGATCAGAAACGAATAATACTGATACTATAAGAATGCCAAAACATAGTTCAAAAATTAGACAAAGATTATAGACAAAATTAAGTAGATATGGAACAATTCTAAAATAGAAATTTTACTTTAAAAAATTAAAATATTTATCTGGAATTCTCTATTTACAGTTACATATTTATCGGCAGTTGCAATCTCAAACTAGCTGTTAAAAATATTAGAGATTAGGTATGTAACCCTTGTTAACTTCTTTGATTGGTCATTCTTTATGCTATATTAATATGTCATAATATTTCTAAAAAAATTAATTGCCAAGTAGTAAATACATTACAAACTAAGGATCAGATCTGGCAAGTGTGTAATCATGCAAGTAGTTTGCAACAGCCTGCAGAATTGTACCATAAAGAATTAATACAATGTCAATTGCATTCTTAATGGCTTAAGTCAAAGCAAGCAAGATTTGGCAGTCAAAGTTTACCATTCTGTATCTACTATGAGTCAGTACAACAAATTATTTAGACTACTTTTCAAAAAATCAGACATAAGGATGAGTAAGTTTGTTCCAGATGTTTTCCTACTGCAATTTTTTTTTTTTAAAATCACACTTTGTCTTCTGTGTCAATAGTTAGCATCATGCAAACACTTAAGAGTCACATACCCATAACTGCTATCGTGATATGTTGGAGAAAACACATCCATCTCTATAAGGTTGTCATGACCATTTGCAAGGACTGCTTGACTTTCTAATTCTCTATACATAAAGATACAAAAAAATGAAATTAGAGGTGCAATTTCAAATTAAAGAACGGGATGATCCCACAACAAAAAATAAAATTAATTCTGTTGCGTAACTTAGTTTGTGCAAAACTGAATGTGGGATTTATCTGCCTCCCATGCTGTCCTCTGAACTACATGCCAGATTGTAACCTGAAAACACAGTGTTATAAGGCTACCTTTAGGTGGCCATTACCCTTTGGTGATCCCTTTTTTATGTGCAAGTCCTTGAATAAAATTCCTGACTGCTGTCTGTGGCAAGGCAGGCCTTAGGACTGAGCAGTGCATAGTGGGGGATGTTGTTTACTTGATGAGGCTGGACCAGAGATGAGGTAATAAAACTGAACTGAGACTATTAAAAGACAGTCTCTTGCTGGCTGTCTGGCACAGCCAGCCAGCAAGAAAAATATGCAGAGAGCTGGCTACCAGAGTGAATGGGCATCTCATGTTCTGCAAATGACAATGCATAGCAGCAGGAGAGGCAAAGGAAGCATCAAAGTCTCTGGTTCTCTCAAGGAATAGTGAGGAAATGATGAGGAGAAATGCAGTGAGCCACTATTATTTTGTTTAGAACTGCATATTTCTTTTGTGCTATCTAAAACAGGGAATGATTAACGTGGGGAAAAATGAGTTGGGTCCATTTTTACTTCAATGACTGTATTCCTCTGAAAACAGAAATGATAAAATCAAGGAATACTGTGCAAAATGCTACTGAATTCTGGACTACTGGTGCTTGGCTAAGAGCTAGGAGACAAAATACACAGCATGATCGAATTCCAAGTACTTATGGTGACAGCAAGGGATATTTGAGCAGGAAAGATGCCAGAGGGATCACGTAAAAATCTAAAGTAAAACACTATTGACATCAAAGAAAGCTTATAAGCATATTGGCTTGGTGTTTTAGGTTTCAAACAGATGCTCAGTGAAAACCCCACAGCAAGAGAATGTCAGAAGAAAACAACTTTTTTGACTTTAGTCTTTGAAAACAATACTTAAGTCCTAATGTGTGCATATAATGATCCTATAATTATGGTATGTCAATTTTTCAAATGCATTCCTGCTGTCAGCAATCTAAGCAGAGTCCTGTTTCTTCAACTTGCAGATCAGCAATGTGACACACCCACAGTGATAAACAGGGTCTTCAGAAGAGCAGGACTTGAACTCCATCCCCAGTTTCTGCCTTTATTTTGTACCATGCACCTTCTCAACAGAAGTAACATCTCTAATCAAGTCCATGTGTGAAAACCTGGAAGACTTACAAATCAGAAGAGTTTTGAATTTGATTAAACCAGGCACTGTTTTAGTGGGTGGAATGTGTAAAATAGCTGGTTTGAGCAGACTTTAGCCTCCAGCAACACTGTGCTTTTGCAGACAATCAATCAGCCTCTACACAAATTGATTTAAAACTTGCCTGGAAATTATCAACAACCCTTCCACACCTTAATCAACATTGAAGGCAATTGGAACATTGGCAGTTCACCCAAATAATGACATATATGTTTGTACATCACACTTTCAGAGTTTCTAAAGTCTCCATATTCTAAAATGAACTTTGAATCAAGTTTACAGAACAGTTTTGAAGTAACACATTCCTGGAAATATTTTGTCTATATTATTTCTGAGGTATTCCAGTACTTTAATTAAATCCTTCAAAACGCTAAAGTATTTTCCAGCCATCAAGTATTTTTTTCAACTAATACCTTCTTTTTATTCTTGGTAAAATAAGTAACTAGATAGCTGAATACAGTAATGGTCTTATGACTCTACTTTTAATACTAAGTGGTTAAGAGAAGACTAAGCAGTATCTGTATAAACTCTGAAAAGCATGTTAGTTTCTTGGCTAGTTTTTATAAAAATTTCACAGTCCATCATACAAAATGCAGCCATCTTTCAAATGAGGTATTTTTTGCAGCAAACCTAGTAAGAAAAACCAAAGCTCTTCTTTGATTCACTGGCACATTAGCAGAGATTCTGAATAAAGTTACATAATATTCTCAGCGTTTTATTCCTTGACTGGAATATGTAAATTTCCCCATATCAACAAATTGATCTTTCACATTCAATGACTAAAATGAATGACATACTTCCCATGAAATGCACTAAGAGATGCTACCAGCTTATTTTTATCTACAAATTTATGAGTTCTAACATACTTTTCCTCTGTGCATCTCTAATATTCATAATTGATTGTGCATTAGAAAAATTCTGCACAGTCAAATATTTACCAGGGAGAGCATTTAAGGAAGTGATTTGCTATGTATTTTTAAATATCAGTAATTTAGATCCTACTAGAACTCAAAGTCATGAGAATGTAACTACTGATACTGGTGGTCAAGAAATCATTACTAATACTAGTAAGTGAATAAAAACTTACAGCTCAACGATAATAAAAAACCTACTAATATTTAGTTACTAAATCATCTTTTATCATATTTAGACACCTGACATGTAATCATATATTTGCATGACTTCAGCTGTCCAACCACTAATTCAAAGAACAAAATGGAAGGTTTTTTGATTTCTTCAGAAGTTCAGACTATTCTCTAGTGCAGGCTCCTCCAGCAGATCTATTGGCTCTACAAATGAGCCTAACTTACAGCAGGCTAGGGAACAGTCAAATAGTAAAGGTCATAAAATGTTCAATGAAAGGTCCTGCAGTCTGCAGGAAACCTACAGGAAATATTCTTCTACTGTCTTGGTTTTTTGGTTATAAATTTTGTAGATTTTACTGAGCCCAAATAGAGGGAAGACAATTTCTGCCTCTGCTTGGTAAACTCATTGTCACTTAAAAACAGCGTCAAAGATGAAAGAAGCATTCACATAATTCATTCAAGTTACAGTTTTAGGTCCCCATAAACATTGAAGCAAAGTCTTTTCATATTTAAAAAAATGTAAGTTTGTGTTTTTGTTGGACATCATTGATGAGTAACCTCACAGTTCATCTTTTTAGCCAGTAACAGCAATGCTTCACACAAATGCATTAATTCTTTTTAATAGTACTTTGCACAGAGCCAAACTGCAGTATATTCTATTAAAAACACACTGATTCCAATATTATGGAATATATATATTTTGAAATCACTTTCACTACTACTGCAGAGCCATAGGGACTACAACCCCATCCAAGCTTTCCAAATACATCCCTCTCTCCTAAACGCACATACACAAACCCAGCCAATTCACTGCCCAGCTATACATGACAGCAAATTCCAAGTCATTTTTATGCCACCCATCATCAGTATGAGCCTACAGAGCTAGAAAGATAGTTGTGTATATATGCTGACATTCACACTCTACCTCTAAATGGCTGTCACCTAAGTCAAATAAAATAAAAAGAGAAAAGAAAAAAAAAAACCCCAATAATAAGCACAAACTAAAATATTGCCAAATGAACTTTTTTTAGTCCACGAAATAGATGAAGGAAGAGACCTATCACAAAGATGTTAATATGTTAATATTAAGTTGTTAATATAGTTGATACTGAGCCTGAAAAATCAAACTAAGTAGGGAACCTTAACCAAAAGGCAAAAAAAATCAATGACAAATTAGGTGACTTCTACACCTTCAGGGTTCCAACCAAGTAAGACCATTAGGAAAACCACAGTAGTAGGGCTCTGTTAGTTTTTACATGATTTTTTTTACATTTTACCTCATTCACAAGTGTTCAAAACTTGAATATTCAAAATACCTTTAACTTTTCAACAGAAATATTCAAAATATGAAAAAAAGACTTTAGTCTGCAAAAAAATACTTAAGGTTGGAAGTGCCATTCTCTTTCAAGTAATCCTACACCTTTATAAAGATAATAAAAACATGGCAATAGAAGCAAACATCAAAGACCTTACCATCTACTTCAGATGAACTAGTATCAGGAAAACAAACATATTTTTCCCCACTACAAACTTATTTGTTCTTTAAGAAAATTCTTTCTTAAAGTACTATACTGTTTGAATACGATGACGAAATCTCTTCAGTGGAATGCTGTTGGACAGTGCTTATGTCTCATGAACAGCACAGAAGAGTTCAAGAAAACTAAGAAAAGGAACAGCCATTCCAAACTAACAGAGGAGTTGCCTGAAACATCTGTGGCAGCAAAAACTACTTAAAAGAGGATCTTAAGGTCATGTATATTTTAAATTAGTCAAAATCATCTTTACTTTGCTATAAAACATAATTTAAAGGGATTAAAAGAATAAACTGAAGGGATTTAATAAACATTTTTGAGAATTACTGTCAACTTCAATATAGTAATAAATGCTCAGTTTAATAACTAAATTGGAATATTATGGCCTTCCTTAATAAAAAATTAGTGCTGATTGAATGTTACATGAATAGTAATTAATCACTGTAGGTAAAATCACCTCTGTGACATTAAGTCCTATCAATTTTTTTATAGAACATTCTGCATCTAAAAAAGCTAGTGTCACCCTTAATCTTAGGTGCTTCTTTCATAGAGCCAGTTCTCAATGACAACTTTATCATTACACTGGAACTGAGTTCTTTTGCCTCACCAAATCCTGGCACCTTTAAAAACACCCAGCTTCACATAAGTATTTCTATAAAGGTACCAAGTGTGAGAGTTAAAAACTATTACTGAATCTTATTTGACATTTGATCTGTATGACAGTACATATTTGACACATTTCTGGCAAGCAAGGAAAGAAATTTCTTCAAACAGGCAAAAGTCACAGATTATGAACAGGAAGGAAAACTCTTGTCTGGAAAAATGAATATACTTTAATTACTCTGGGATAGGACCGTGAGGGAGAAGATTGTCACTGAGGATTTTAGAATGAGGACATATTTTTCAGGACTGAAAAGTTTTCAGTTTTGCTTCCTGAATGAGGGGAATTATTAGCTGTGGGTCAACTTTCATTAAGTTAAATGTTTTCTTTAGCACTGCCACAGTTTTTAGTAATTTTAAGTAATTACCTGCTTTCCAGTGGGGCATTACTGCCAAGCACCCAGCTGTCCTGCAGCTGGACTGACTCAGGTGTGGTTTGCAGCTCGGCGGGCAAAGCAGCCGGCGGGGCCGGACTCTGATTCCTCCTATTTGTCAGTGAGTTTCTGTTAAGTGAGGTGATGGATGGGTGATGCTGTGCTGAATGTTGCTTGTGAGAAGGTGGCAAAGGCTGCAGGGTCGACTGGCCTTGGTTATTTGGCGGTTGCTCTAAGAAAAAAGAAAATTGAAGTTCGTTATACAACATCTTGGCATTTACTACAACCAAAGTAGAATGAGAAATTCAATATAATCCTATCGTCTAATATATTTGCATATTATTCTATTAGCAGACATTCAGTGACATTCTGTAAGAGCAAGTTTACCCTTGATACACCAAGTTCTAATTAATACACAACAGATGGTAAAATTGCTTTTGGTTTTAATTTGTTTCAGTTTTTTTTTTAATCTGGTTTTATTAACACCTACAGAAAATAGCATCTGACAGATCCCCTAATGCGCCTTTAGACTTCAGCTTTTTTTAACAAACCAACCCTGAAATTAAATGGGTAATTTCAGTAGAACACAAAGGTTTTCAAAATGCATATAATCCCTATAATTATTTAATGGAGCTTTTTAAGCTTTATTTAACTGCAATAAATTATTACAAGCTAGTTGCTAAACAGCAGTAGACTAGTTTAGTGCATTTCAAATAAGGCAGATCTGCACTATGATCTGCTAATAGATGCTAAGTATTCTTTAGCAGAAGGTCACTCTGTGAAGCAGATGTTGCTTCATGGATATTTAACAGACTGATTCACATCTGATTACAATGTCAGAAGACTCATATACTTAATGACCGTCACATCCATTAGAGCCCACACAGAACAGATTTTCCAATTTCACACCATGCAATGTAAATACAGTTTGGAGGAAGTCACAGGTGATAGGAGAGTCAGGCCATCAAAACAAAAGGAAATATTTTCTGACTTAACCAAAGCACAGAACACCAATAAAGCTTAAACCCCAAACCTCAAAACAGCAAAACCTGCAATCAAATATCTCCATCAATGTTAGGCTTTACCAATCTGTTCCATAAAATCAGTGGCAAATAAGTCATAAATATAAGACAAGCCTTTTATAACACAATGCACACAAAATTAAGAAACCTTCTGACTTAATTTACTACAATTTAGCAATGATGACACTTATACATGTAACACTTAACAATTATGTAATTCAAATTGCGATCTACTTCCTGCCCTAATGTAGCAGAACATACTTCATAATATAAATGCAAGTGTTAAGCAGAACAGAAGATAAAGGACATGCACTTTTCTCACAGTGCAAAATCTTTCAGGTAGCTTTTAAATTAGTTGTTTTATTTCCATAAGCAATTCCCTTTTGGAACTGGTTATAACTGCAAATTGTTACAAACTCAATAATAAAACTGGTACAGAGAACACAGGAAAAGTATTTCTGTTGAAACAAACGTTTCCAATAATTTACAGGTGACTGCTACAAAATTAACTTAACTGTGAGCAATTTCCCAGGTTGTGAACATTAGACAACATGAAAATGCTAAGAAATAGACTTAAACAGAAAAAACAAGTCTTTGAAATAATTTCCTTTCTGAGAACCACATTCTTCTTTCCAGTGTGGTCAACATGACTTTTGTCACAAACAACAGCAATGCTGAATTTCTCATTAAAAGAATGACGATATTTATAGTGGCAGTGAGATTTTCAACACCAAATCTCTAATATATTAATGCAAAATTCCAGTCAAGGTAGGATACAACTAATAATCCTTTGTCAGTATCACCAACACTGACAAAAAGGCTGTCACTGCATGTGATTACAATCACTATGAAGAGCTTTAAGCCACATTTCAACAAGCCAGCTAAAGAAAGTTAACTGATCAACACTAGAGCAGAGAATTTTCCCCATGCCCACTTAAAATTTTATCTGATTTAGGTAGCAAGCTATTTATCAGCTGGTGCAAAATTAACTGTGGCCTTAGATTTTGTAATATAAAGGTGCATGTGTATATATTAAAAAAAATATTAAAAATATATGTGCAGGTGTCTGTGTAAGTATTTACACACATATATGCAAATATATCTGTATAAATTATTAAGTACAGAAATTAATTACAAAATTACAGAAAAATATCAGGTGGAATGAAGTAATTAATATTAATTTATTTTTAATCAGATAGATAAATTAACTAAGATTGTTCTTAGGATCAGACTTCTTTTTTATTCTCCTTTTTGACTCTCCTACCAGCCTAGCCTTTTAGAACATTTTTGCCATGATCAGTGCAAAATCCTCCTCCACTGCAGCTCCTACCAGTAAAATGTTATCCTAACATCTGTCTTGTTCATTAATTTCTCTTCGCATTTACAATCTCTGCTGAAAAACAATCTTTCAGTTTATCATTTTTAGTACTAAAGGTCTTGCACCATTCTCTCCTAAAGACAAAGTAGAGGATTAATCATCGCTGTTCAACACCTGCACAAAGGAGGGTGTGAGTACCAGGCTTGTCTCAGGTAGATGTCAGACCTTCCCCCACACTCTCTTACCTGTGAGGAAGATGGATAGTGAAGGTTCTGTAAATGATATTTATTTACTCCACAAATAAATGCATAGATTTAATAATAACTCTGAAAATATGCTGGAAGAATGAAATTCGATTACTCAGACCATAGGCCAGCTACGCAGGCCACTATTGGAGATTTAGATTATTTCCCTATAAATTTACTGTTAACCAAAAGGCCCTTCTGCTATAGAACATAAAAACATTACTGGCACTGAAGATACAGAGGAACATATAAAAGAAATTAAGAGGGGCTAGAAGGGAGCTAGAAGGCCACAGCAAGTGCAATTTGGCAAAGATAACTTGTCTTCCAATCCCACTTTCTCTCTCCACAGAATGCTAACAGGTGACATTTTCCTGTGCCTGAGGGTGGCTTCAATTGGCAGGGAATCTGCAGCTTCCTCAAAATCAAAAATGCCAGAAAAATCTGGAATGATTTATTTCCTTTCTAATTGTGCAAAAGCTACAGGTAGAGTTGCATTTAACAAGGTTAGATTTTCCATAAATCAACAGAGCTAAAATCTATACTCCTCTAAATTTCTTCAGTCCTACACTGTCATTCTGAATGAGAGATCACTGAGGATGGCTTTTTGGATCTTTTCTTCAACCTGCCAGATTTCCTCAATACACAGCTCTTCTGGTTGCTGCACGATTTCTAACAAAACCCTAATGTCGCACCACTGCTTTGTGAGGAAGAGAGAATCATCACTATAGTCATGTTTTGAATGGCATTCTTAAGCTGAAGCCAGATTCCCTTTTTTACTCTTTTAAGGAGTTAAGAGCTAAAGAACAGCTTTCAGTATTACTGAGGTTTTCACACAAAGCTATTGGTTTGATGGAGTAAGAACCTCTCAACATCCCTGTGATACTGAAAATATTCTCACTGCACATGCAGGGAAACTGAGGCATCTATATTTAGTGATTCACACAGCTCTCCTGAGAAATCAGCATTACTGCCAAAACAGTTCCAGTTTTCCTGCTCTTCCTACTTAAGAAGTTTGTAAGGACAGTGGGACGACATGATATGTACTTCATAAACTCTGCAGCACTGGACACTGCTCCCTGTAATAACAGCCTTACATGTGCCGCAATATCAAGTGTAACTCCTCTTTCCTCCCTATCAACCACTTTGTTGGAAAATGGGAGTCCTAGAGGGAAATAACTCTTCCCTTGGTTATTGAAAAGACAGCAGTCCTGGGACTTGGCCAGTTCCCTTACAATAAAACAATTAGAAGAAAAAGCATTCAAATCTGATAAAGTACAATTGGGTCAAAATACTTAAAAACTATTCCAGAGAGGTACAGTTGCTTTGCTTTAAATTGGATTTTAAATGCTATCTTAGTTGATTTAATCTAAATGGGAATGCCTAAATTACCCAGATATAGGTAGGTACAGGTAGGCCTATGTCTAAAAATGTTAAGTTTTAATTATAACATTCCTGTTCAGTCTAGACCTTAATGACTGTAGAGCAATCCCATTCATCTTAAAGAGATGATTTTGGAAGCAAGAAGCAAATGTAAACTCGCCCAGCAACCAGTCTGACGAAGTTCTTCAGATGCAACAAACAAACCTCACATTTTTGAGGCATTTGTTGAGTAAGCCAACATCAGATAATTACGTGTGTGAACCTATATACAGAATTCAGAGAAGTCACAAGAAATTGGGTAGAAAGCTGTCTTACTACAGTTACATGATTTTTTCAGAACATATTTAAATTGTTATTTACCCTAGGGAATCACAGTGAAGCAAAGCAGCCATTTCAATTGCAGGGGTAAATTATAGGCCGTTCTGTAGCCTTTCACAAAACCTTTTTGTCTTTCATTTTCCAAAAAGTAATCTACATTTAATTAATTTTATCATTTAATTGTTAGACTTTGAACAGCATAGGAAGGAGAGACATTTATGACACCTACAGCCAGGTGGGGGAAAGGGGCTAATTCAGAGGCAGAAAAGCAGATCAAGTATCCATGAAAAAAAGTCATTTGTTTCATATTTTGTGTGATAGTCTTTCTATAACAGATAGATCATTGAGACCTGTCAGCTAGCTACTCAACTAAGAAAAGGAGAGGTGACTTCCATTTGATAAGGATTAGGCTTTTAAACTGTTTAGAAATAATGTGAACTTACAGTTTCCACGACAAACACAAAAGAAAAGTCTTCCATTATGATATAAACACTTCAAATGTGAACAAAATATTATTCAATATCTATGTCTATGAGAGTCTTAACTCTTTCTGGTCAGGTTGCTCCTTTTCTATTCTCTCTTTAGAAAAGTCTCTGCCATGGTAAAGGAAACATCCATAATACATACTAGAAGTAAGAATCTGGTGTAGGCTGAATGTTTTAGAAAACTGGTAACAAAATATATCTGTTGTCTGCAGGTCACTGGTCCCTGGTCTGCTAGCCCTTGATTGCTAGCAGTAAAAAGTAATTTCTATAAGATCTGGTTTGATTTCCTCATTAAAATCCTTCAATGTACTTGAAATTTTACCTAATTGACATATGGTCATATCTCCAGAAGTATGGTAAGCAGAAGTGCTTACTCTACCTCAGAAGTCCCTGCAAATTGAAGAGAGTGGGTAATATGGCTTAATTATTGTTCCCAAAGGAGCTCTTTTTTAAAGTACCTGCTTATGGAGGGGTGAGACAGGCTACCTGCACCACCACAGGCAATGCTTCAGGGATCCTGTGGGCAAGTAAAACCAATCACTCCAGAACTCTCTGGTCTGGGAGCACCTTCCATGAGAAGCTGCATTTAATTAATGAAAACATAAAGAAGGTTATGTGTTCAGAAAAGAATTGAGTATTTAAGTGTTCATTTGTAATTAGGCAGATCTGTCTTTTGAATGAACCACGGCTTCAGTTCAATTTTTCCTGCCAGGGTGTGCGAGGCTCAAAGCTTCCTTTCTGATCATTCACTTCAAGCCATAGGGGTAAGCAAAGACAAGTTGGTGCATGTGCTTATTTTGTGCTTAATCCCAGGTATTTGCTTAGTCTTATTCACGTCCAAACCAAGTTCTTTAAGGATCCAAACCACACACTCAACCCATGGACTGAGGTGACACAGTGCCTACCACCAGAGAAGAGTCCTTTCACTCTGATTTGTTGTCAGCTTGCACACCATCCTTTTCTGCTTGGTTTATAACTAATGGATGCAGTGGGGGAAACAGAATGAACCCACTGCTGCTGACTTCCTCTTGAAGCACTCTGTGCTCCTGTGCTAGATACATGGTGACAAGCATAAGGAGAAGGGACAAGGACACTTTGATCTGGATATGCACTTGTCTGTGTCTACTATTATAATATAAAATGGGCAAAAGTCAAACAAGTAGCTTGATCAAAGTGGGCCAACGTTTGTCTCCTCATCAGTACAATGCCTATAGGGTCTGAATCCGTCAGGCTACCTGGGAGTGAGAAAGTACCAGTGAATTTAATGCAAGACAAGCTCTGAAAGATTGCATTGCATTACTTATGATTTTAAGTTTGGGAAAAATAATAAATAAAGCCTTATTTTTTTCATTTATATTACATATTTTCCTTTAGAATGCAACATGACTTTATTTTTTAAGGAGAAATAAAGACTTTTGTCCTGAAAGGGAAGAAATACTTATTTGTCTGTGGAGAAACTCAAAATGATCCCATGGTTCACATGTGGTGTCTAAGACCAGATGACAGGAGGGAAGAGACGCAGCTGAAACTCCCTGGAGGGCAGTAGGATAGTTCCTAACATGCAACATTGGTGTTCAAAACACATAGTTTTTACCAGTTTACATGCTGGTAATTTCCCACACCCTATAAAGACACTGCTCTTAACCAGTTAAATATATACAAGAAGAAAAAGAAACAAGTCATGCAAAGTAACTGCAAGCTTTAGGAACTGAAGAAAAAATACTTCTACCAATGTCTTTCAGCTGTGTTATCTACAGGAATGTTATACTTCAAGTTAAAGGTGCACGTGTAACTTTGTCTATTTCACATCCATTGAGCATAATACTTTCCCTCAACATCTTCATACTGATAATACCTGTGCATTCTCAGCTGTTTTATAATTCAGCTCTTCCTAGCATTTTATAACCTTGCTGCAGAAACAGAAAGCACCAGTTACTAATCTATTCCCAAAAACTTTGTAAAGAATATGAACTGAGCTATAAACTTACTTGAAAGGCACTTTTTTTGTCCCCGATATTTTTAGAATAAACAAACTGAAAAGCTATACCCTATATGATATGTGACCCTATGAAGATAGATAACATAACTTTCTATTTTAGGGCATTTATTTTGAAAATCTGATTAAGATAGATGTCTCCAGTTTGTAATTCTTCAATGTCATGTTGTCATAGTTCCCATCAGCAAGATGCTTTAATGCCTTTCGATTAATATTGTATGCCAGAACTGAAATTACATCCTTTGTCATTTAGTTCTTAATGGTGCAAGTGATATCTATCAAGTAGTGTTTTATGAAGCATGTGTGATTTTTATTACAGGCTGTTTTCACAAATCTTCTTCAGGTTTCATAAAAACTGTTCATGGTTCACAACAAATATGCCTTGCATTTAAAATCATGCCAATTCTCAATGGAAAATAAACCTTGGATTTTTCAGCAAGGTTTATCAATAGAAAAAAACCTCTTCCTTAATTTAAGTCTGTATATAATCATCTTAATTACCAAAGCAAAAATATTACTGTAAGCGCCTCCACTTTGCGTGAGAACTCTAGAGTAAAAAAACAAAAAAAAACCTGATAATGTTTCATTTTCATAAGTAAAGGGTTATGTTTGCCAAATCTTGTAAGTGTCCTAATATTTAAAATAAAGATGGCACACAGGTAGAACAGAAGATGCAACATTACCCTGTAATCCAAGTACAACAAGGATCTTCATTTGCAGCATCCATATTTGTAAAACAAGATGCATATTTCTTCAATTTATTGAAAACCAGATAGTTAGAGGCAGCTGAGAAGGAATATCAAGGCTGGCTATTTTTGGTCAACCTGCAGTTTAGGCAAAAATCTGCAAAGTCAATAAAACTTAGGCCTTAGATGACACATGAGCAGAACGTATTTTTCAAGTATGTTTTTGTCCAAAGACTTTCTCTTGTAACCTAACAGAGTAAGGCAAATGCACTGCAGGAAGAAATCCTGCCCATTGAGAAGAAAGTGGGCATTTCTTCCACAGGTAGTGGTGAAAGGAAAAATCGCAGGATTTACTTCTGAAGGGTACATTAAATGTTGTTTCCACTCTCTGCTGTTCACTGTGGGAAAGGAACCAGCTCACTTTAAAGCATTTTTCCCATTAGTTGGAATCGATTCTCAAAGCATTCCAACATAAACACCTCCAGCCTGCAACCACTCAATTAACCCCTTCAATACATATGTAACACACAGTCAATATTATGGCAGGAAAATCTGTTTAATTTAACTACCTTATAGAGATAATTTCTTCTTATTTGGTACCTATATAAGGGCCCAGCTAACAAAAGGTAGTTACAAAAGCATGTAGGGTGAAAGAGCTCAGATTTGGAGAACAAACACCACCTGGATCAAGGAAAACCACTGATGTTGTTACCATCTGTAAGACAGACATTTAAAGTAACAAAGTAGACTGGACTTTGCTGGTTTTCAACTGAACTGTGGAAGCTTAATCACCTTATGAAAGCTGAACCTGAGATAAATATTTCAGCTTCAATGAAAAAAGCTATAGTGGAACTAGTTCAGGAAACAATCTTCCTAATAGTGGCCTCTTTGTCCCCAGAGGGATTTAAGAAGAAAGCTGAAAAAAGAAAAATACAGAAACACTGCTTAAGTAAATTGAAATTTAACCTGCTGGGGTAACGTGCTTAGGATTTTGCATTACATGAAAATGAAATAAAAGAGAGAATGCAAACCCCATGATGGCAGCTATGCACACAGGCTGAATGAGAAGCAATAGTGTATTTCCAATCCTGGTCCTGTATTACACAAATGCCATCTCCTTCCACCCCAGCCTAACCCATACAGTAGTTAGCAGGAATACTAATACACATTATTTATATCCTCTTTTTGAGACCCGAGGTCTGTAAAACCATACAAGATCCTCCACTGGTAAAATGTCATTGATTTATTTCCAACAATTTACCTGGATATCAAACTGGGAAAAGTTGGTATCATACTGTGAGAAATGAGAAAAGCTTGGTCACTTGAGACACAAAAATGATACTCAGCTTATATTATCCAGAGATTCAAAATATAATAATGTAGCCTTCAGTGGTGTGCTCCTAGCCTGGCTTCTCCACAGTGGGGTTCAGATGTGTTGCATGACTGTGGGCTTGGGGTTTTTTCCCCCCACTCAGGTATAGCAGTCTAGTCCTAGAGAAACAGTCTGTGAGGAGGGGGATCACCAAGACCACAGGCTTAGTCACATTTTTTTCTAATCAGAGCAGACTTATCTTCATAAATTAAATCATCTTTCATTCTTATTTAGAGTCAGAAGTGAGAAAGTTATGCAATTATTTTTAGCTTCAGACAATATTCTTTGCTTCTAAATCATGGAAAACAGCGGAGAAATATGTTTTCAATTAACAAATTGAAGGTCAACTTGTTAATCAGTGAATTGAGGTTTCCATTGAAAGAAAACAAAACATGAAACAAAACTGGAGAAATCCAGCTAAAAGACTTTGTACAGGGACAAAAATTCAGCTTTCCAAAATGGTGACAGGGGACTGGAGTTAATTTGAAAAACCTTTGAGTACATAGCCAAAATCTCCCTGTAAAACACAGGTAAAATGATGCAGAATATGCCATTTCCCACTTTGCTCACCCTGCGTCTTGTGTTTATACCAAATACAGAGAGACAATTTTGACTGCAAAAATTGTGATTTATAAATAAATGCCAAAAAGAAGAACCATGCTTCAGCTGTAAGCTGGGTAAGTTCTACAAAGATTCAGTCACAAAGACAGTGTGTGTTAATACATGTCCTCATACCACATGTTTAACTGAAGTTAAATTCAGTTCCCACTGCAAAGTCTGATGTATGGCCTCTTAATAGATTTCTTAGCATTTTCAAGTGTTAGATAGTTTTGGTTCCTATCCAAAATCATTAATCCAGAGTGAGCTATGTGTATGTTTTTCTTTGTCTTCTTGTGATTTTATTTCTTACCACTTCCAAGAAAAACAATTCGCCAAAGCTATTTATTTTAGAAGCATAGTTACTACTGTACAGCTTAAAAAAACCTAAACTCTTTTAACCTGAAAAAATACACTCACCAGCCTTGATTATGTAATGCTTACAGATGACATAACCAGTGCTGCAGAAACCTGCCCTTCTGCCCAAAAAATAAAATAGCATCTAAAGGTTCTTTTACCACTAAACCTGACTTTTACTGACATATGGCTGACATTCATGAAGAGGGAGCAAACTCCTAGTCTTCCTCAGCTTCAAGAGCCAGAGGAAAAATTCTGCGTTAAATAGGTCAACTGGAGTTTTTGTCATGGACTTGCAATAGTTAACACCATTCCTTGAACATTTTGCAAATTTAAAAAACCAAAAGCAGTTTGAAAGGCCCCTAAAACTAGTTCATAATAAGCAATTAAATTCTTTACCAAATTCTGCATGCTCAACCCTTGTCTGTACACACAAGGCCACACTAATAAAATCTGTGAAAGATAAGCCAGGAATGGGAATACACAATATAAAACTTCTAAGCAAAAACAGGTGAGTTTGATTCATCAGATTTGAAAGAACTCAGATAAGACAGATTCATGTTTTGCTTTAGAGGAAATGAAAACGGAACAGGAGCAGTGACGTGAAAAGAAAACCATGGGGGAAAAATGGTAGAATTGCACAGAAGAGAGGTTGAATGAATAATACACAGAGGAGACCTCCCAAAAGTGAAGAGATGAGAGAAAAGTTCTGAGAAAAATGAGGAAAGTGTACACAATTTCATTAGAAAAATCAGAATAATCAAAGTTTTATGGAAAACATAGAAGTGAGGTGCTTACTCTGGCTTGACTTTAAGAAAGAAATTTAATCCTGGCCTCTAGAATTAAAGCAAAAATTCTTACAGACTGCACCTTGGGTGACAAATTGTTGTCTCCAAATCAATCAATTGATCTGTTATCAATTATAAGAAATAAGCAGATTATGAAAGACAGGAAAAGAATAGGGAACCAAGCTTCCAAAATAGCTTTTAAATACTACTTCTCTTAACTGTGTCAAGGAAGAGAAAAGCATAATAGGGGGAGGCCTCCACAGGAGAAAACTAAAGAACTATTGTTCTCTAATGACTTTAAATAAGCTTTTTAGGCTTATATGTGAATTAGAATTTTGCTCTTCCTCCTTACGAAAAAAAAAAAACCCAACAAAACCACTCTCGATCTTAGTAAGATATTATTCTATTCTAATGACAATCAAATCTACTTAGGTATCAATCAAAAGAACAAATTCATTGCACAAGATTTCTTAAAAGGTATTCTGGGTTTCCAGTACAGCTGCTTCCCTTTCAGTAGGAAGATTGAGTCATTAACCCTCAAATAAAACCTCAACTTTGAATTTCTAAGAGTTGAAACAAAAACTACCTTTCAACCTAATTGCCTCAGTAACTTATGAATAAAACTCTCCCCTACCTAGCACAGCATTTTAAGCAAATCTATAAATTCAGAGGTATAAGTGGATGTGGAGAGTGATTTAATTTGTATGTGTTCACTATTTATTTTGCAAGTGCTGTGAAGGACCAGCAGGATGCTGAACAGCTTAAACAGACTGTAATTAATCATAATAAACAATTTTGTTCAATACTAAACAAAAAGTTAGGGGTGAAAGTTCATAGTTTTTAAAAGAATTTATAAAACACAGAAAAATGACAAAATCAGTTTTTCTTACACCTAAATTACATATATATTTTCACAAATGACTGTAGGCTTTTTCTTTCCTGTTTGTATTTTCATTATGTCCTAGTTGTGTTGCTGCTACAGAGCTGTTTCCAGCAGATGATCTTTCACATCAGTTTCCAGCTAAACTTTACAGCTTCTTGACTGAACCAAGCTCCTTAAAAAAACATGGCTGATTCATGTCATAGCAAGCTCTTCCTTTTAATAACACTGCTGTAGTTCTCAGACAGACACTGACAGAACCAATAAAAGGTAGAGAAATCACAGCTCAGTACTACCCCCTTTGATTTAAATAGCCAACTAGATAGTATACACAAAAAGATCCCAAAAGCAGAGCTAAAGTATTTTTTTTGAAAATAAAATTTCTGAAACAATGGCAAATACACACAAATAAACAAAAAGAATATCACCACCAGGGTGCAGTGAAATGTGATTAAATCTCCCATATACTATTAGCAAATGTAAGCTGAATTCATTCCATGATGCTCCTGACTTCCAAGTAACTGCAGCAGCAAAAGGGATGTTGCTGCTTCTTCTGGGATAAGCAAAAGCTAAAAAACAGATTCATTACAATTTTATGTTCTTCCGGTAGAATTATAGACTCCAGATACTATTTAGTTCTTAAAAAAAGGATTGATCTGAAACCTCCTAATAGTAACCTAATTTCTACATATGCAGAATTTGCATTTCAAATTACTTAATGTAGAGGAAGTGTGTAAACTCCCTTTAAACCTAACAGCTGTCATTTCACCAGTAACAAATTTGGCAAAAGCATTTCTAGGTATGCTGGGAGAGCACTTGCGAAGACAGCTTGCTCACCATGTAACACTGCTGATTTATGAAGCAAGCTATGCTCCAGTCAAGGGGGACAAGATTTTACACAGGCACAGAGCCAGCAGAGATCTGAATGACTGGACTGCCTTAAAGCCTGCTGCCTTCCACTTGTGGGGAAAAAAACCTCTATTTCTAGCACAATCACACCCTCTCCACCTGAACATGTTTCCCATCTTCTGCCTAAATTACCATATAGGAAAATATCTTTCTTTTTGTCTTCCGCTGAAAACGCAACACTGGGGACAAGGAACCCATGTGTGGGGGTGGTACATGATTGCAGGGGAAACAGATGGTCTCAAGCTGAGAAGTCTGGTATTTAACATGTTTTTATAACTACCACCGGGGGCTAAAACCAAACATTTCAGGAGGAAGAATTGTTTCATGGTAAGATCGCAGCAGAGCATGTCTGGAAATCTCTTTTTTTATTCCTGGCATAGCCAGTGGTGTGATCACAAGCAAGCGAGAGCCTTTGTACGTCCAGCGGTCTTGCTGCTGAAATCAATTATGTGCCCAACAGCTCTTTGCTGCTCTTGAAATGGTAGACGCTCTATGTGTAAATGTCCTCTGCTCTCAGACCAAATTTAAGATAAGAAGTGCACAGACAAACATGCTTGCAGAGAGGTAGAGGAAAGATAGGCTTTGTGTTCTGTCCATACTGCTGCCAGATTAGGGAATGGGAGGGGATACTCAGGATACCAGATTTTTTCTTGATATAGGTCAAATTTCCACCACCTGTGGGTAGGGAAGCACATGTAACCCATCCCTCCTGCTCCCTACAGAATTCCCTGCAACCCAACTTCCTGGCTCCATGCAGGTATAAGTGTGAAAATTTCATGTGCACATCCTTACCCAAGGTGCAAGGTTTCACAGGCTACATGTGGCATTACAGGAGAACATCCTGTCTTCCACAAAGACAAACCATCAATCTCACAAAGTGACATTTTTTCATGAAAAGCTACTGGATCACTTCATAATCTCAGGTGAATTGAATCTATCAGAGAGATTCACACTTTGGAAATATAACTAAAGAAAATAAATACAAACAAACAGGAAGACTTCGAGGTACATTAGCTGCAAAAATTATCTCATAAGCAAATCCTTTTAGAAGCTGCAAACACATACAATTAGAGACATTTTTGAAAGCTGAAAGCCTAAATAGCTGTCAGCAACTTCACCAGCAAGTGTAAGTTATTTACAACAGCACGCAGACAGATTATCAAGATAACAGAAGCACTGATTAATTGTGTAGCCTAAACTGGCAATGAAAGCAGAGTAGAGCCCTGTATGTGTGAATATTTATTTTTAAATAGGTATATTTCAGTTCAAGTTTTCCTCTTTTAGTTATCATTTAATAATAATGATTGAATCAAATTGCTCTTTTAATTTTTTTAAAATATAGAGAAGTAAAAACCTGACTTTCTAGAAAGCCTCCTCAAGACTTTTCAAATCTCTGAATACCACTGAAACAGTGAACAGAAACTAAGAGCTATTTTTGAGTTGCTACAAGTTACAAAATGAGATGCTTGCATGGCAATATTATTCCATAACATCACAAACTTCAAGCATAGATTCCAAAATATTTTATGGCTCTCAGTAAAATTTGGGTTAATATCTACTGAATGTTGTTAAGTATAGACTTTTTCATGGCACATTACATGCTATTCTTTAGAGACAAATGGAAAATCTCAAGAGATTTCATGTTCAGTGGTTTATATTGAGAACCTTTTCTAGCTGTACAGAACTTCTAAGAAAGACAAAGAATAATGTATCTTCAAAATACCTGCGATATACTGGTTTTGACTGTGTGGAGTCCTACATAACAAGACACAAATAGTCCTGAAGGACAAGGTGAATCAAGTCAGTTTGCAGAAGTGACTTGAAATGAAGCTGGCTTTAGATATTGCTGAACAAGAAAAGAGGTCAGCACTTTATCTCTGTACTGACACACGGACAATGGAAAGCTCTCTGTGGCGGTGGCTACAGCAATGGAAGCATGCCAACTGACAGTGGTGTGATACACCCCTCTGGGCTGCTGAAATATGGCAAGATACTGTTGCTCAGGTAGAGCATGTGATTGTAAAAGTACCTCACGAGATGCTCACGTACCTAAGAGTTGGGGCACCGAAGAACACTGAAAGAATGAACAGGTGACCATACTGCTAGAATTCAGAGAATTCACAGAATTCACAGAATGAATAGGTTGGAAGAGACCTTCAAGATGATCAAGTCCAACCCATGCCCTAACACCTCAACTAAACCATGGCACCGAGTGCTATGTCTTATTTTAAACACATCCAAGGATAGTGACTCCACCACCTCCCCAGGAGCAGACGATTCCAGTACTTTATCACTCTTTCTGTGAAAAACTTTTTGAAGTGGATCAGATGGAGCTGGACTGGGAACATAAGGGTGGGCTATTTTTCATAGCTTGATGGGCTAATGACACATCAGGACATTTAGGAAGACATGCAACAGATAGATGGGCTAGTGGCTGAGGGGCTGAACTTAAGTATTGAGTAGGTAAACAAAACAAAACCTTTTCCTGTGGACGATCAAGAACAACAGGTACAAGTTTCGGGCACAAAAGCATAAACAGCGGATTGAAGAGAGAAAACAAGAAGGATGGGACTTCATAATCTGAAGCTGTAATTTGACAATTAAACCCCAGTATGCAAATGGACCAAAAGTTTTAAAAGTGTAAGACCTCATGACAGGTTGTCCATTTTGTAACCATTTTAAGTTCACCTTGGGTGTAGCCCTGGTCAGGCTCTTGTCCTGCCCAAGGTGTACCCTTACAGGCCTTTCAATAAATATCTGCTGTATTCTCTAGCTTTGTCCAGTCTCTGTTCCAGGTCGGCCTTCAATCTTTGCTTTCCTCTCTATTGCATTTGTTATTTTTCCTCTCATATATTTTATGTCAACTATTAAACCCACATGTTTTCTTCATTTCCTCTTACAAATTCTTTCCCCAATTGTGCTGGGATAGGAAAATAAACAAGTGGCTGTGTGATGTTTAGTTGTTGGCTAGGGTTAAACCGTGACATGCAACTACCAGCCTCAATATGCTGGAAGTCTAGATACTGGAAACTTACACCCTTATCCCATGAATCACAATGGATATACTTTTTCTAGAACCCAGATGACTGAGGTTGCTGGCATGCAGAAAGTCCATCCTTGGCCAGCAGACAACCACACGGATGAGTATGTCCTGGTTTTGACTAGCTCTGACAATAACCTGGGGGGGTTAGTCAGACTAGTAGGAAAGTATATAAAATGAAGGCACTTTCAATGCCCCTGGGCCTATGCCTCATTCAAACTCAGAGACCTGACATAAATCTTGTTCATTGTTTCTTTCCAGTAGGAGCTTTGTAGCTTCTTTAAGTAAATGCCATTTGATTATTATTTATCATGTCTCCAAAACATTAAATTGCAGAAAAACATCACATCTGCCAGAGGCATGACTCTCGCTTTATGATTGTTTATATTCAATCCTCACCCAAATGTAGGCCACGGGGGCACTACTGAATATTTGTCACACTGTGAGAATAATACAGATGAAAATCATTTGGGCCATCAAAATAAATGACTCATATACTGAAGTGAGAGATTATGCTACCTTTCTTTAGTAAATCCCAAGAAAGAAATTTGATGGCTGATGCACAGCTGCTCATGCCAGTGTTGTTTTCTGTAACAGCTACATGTACAGCTAATCTCATGTCAGTTCCCATAGTCCCAGCTGGTCAATTCATTGGGTTTATGCACAACAGGATGTGTGAACTCCTCTGACATGATAAACTCTCCAGATACTCCAAACTGCATTGTACTTGGTACAGATCTTTGCTGAACGTAGGCAAAGATGCCAGATTTACTCCCCCTACAGTTAGTGCTCTGTAATTTGTTTAATGGTAGAGGTTTTTGCTAATACCAGTAGTCTTAAACAGCTTTATAGCACTTTTTTCTTACTGATAAAAACAAAGTAATTCTGGTTACTGGTCCTTAAGTTGTAAAAGTCAACCCTAGTTAGTTTGTGTGTCTTCTATATCAGAAACAACTTTCACTAAGCAGAGATGCACTTTGAGTTCTTCAGTTTGTGCACACAGAACAAGAGAGAACAGCAGACTAGTTTCTATGCAGATGGGTTTGTCCCCATCTAAAGTACCCTCAGTGTTTATCAATTAGGCCATTTAATTAAGGCCTGAACTTAACCATATCCACCACTCCTCTACTGTATTTACTTACCTTTTTTTGGTGGATACAGGGAAAGTACACACAGGATTCATTACTGAGCAAATAAAATCTTACTTGAAAAGTAAACATCAAGAAAGAACATTCAAGAAAGGTACGTACTAGGTTCAGTCTCATTACTACTAAGTAGCAGTAGTAGTAGTAATAAGTAGTAGTAGTAATAAGGTCCCTCTTCAAATTCCTTTTGCATTCACATAGGAATACAGTGAGGAGCACAGCCCTAAGAAAGACAGCTGCTCTTACAGAATGAAGAATAAATCATATCGTGTTTGATATTTGCAGCACAGTTACAGCTCTTGGAATATGAATATTTTACACCATACTCTAGATATTTGTGCATATACATACAAACCTACTAAAAACATAAATACATGTCAGAAATACATTTTATTACTTTGTTAATATTTTTTATACTTGTGACATGTCCTTACCATCTAGCAGCACACAAGTGAGAAGTTACTGTGTCTAGTGTTGCCTGTGGGATATCCCTAGGGATAAGGGTGCTAAGCTTTCTTCAAACCACTTATTCTTGGCACCAAAACTGAGCAATTACAGCTATGTCTCACACTTTGTCTTTTAAGGATGTGGCATGTTTATTACATGCAAGAGAAAAATGACTCCTACAATGATGTTTTAAAATCACTGGGTTCAGACTAAACACAAAGTGCTGTCTATAAAAGACAAAGTTAAATTTGTATACAGCTCCTATCTCTACGGTATATGATCACAAAAGCCCCAGGCAGAAAAGTATTCCCTTCTTGCTCTTGCTCCTAACAGTACAGAGGTACTACAGAAATTTCAATTAACAGTTTGGAAAAGTTTCCACAAACATTTTGCTTCTATACTACCAGCTATTGGGTTTTGACCTAGGAAGGATTATTTAAAATTCAATTGCAAGTATACGGTGCAATGGCAAGCTGCAATCTTCAAAACTACAAGAGTAGCTAATGAGAGTTTGCTTGAGACTTTTAACTTGTAAAATCAGAGACTTAGTCCCATATCACACATGCCTAACATGTAAATGCAAAAATCACAGCAGCTTAGAAAAAGACCTCATAAAACTGCATGCACAAGAGCAATTAGGAAATTGGTCTTCAGCTGCAAAACAAAACATATAACACTGAATGCATAAAGCTGTCCCGTAAAATATATTCATTGCATCAAATGAAGGATATGATAATTACAAGTACTTTCCATAAATCTGAAAAGTGATGTAATAGAAAATAAACAGCCAATAAAATATGAACAATTTGGAAAAAAATAACTCAAGCTATTAGTTCAGAGATACAAGATTATATTGGTCTCATTAATCAGTTCAAAATGTTGCATGAAAGAACAGAAATTACACTCTTGTAAGATCTTTCCTTTACAAGGTATTTATTTCTGTAGAGTCAGGGTGTCTGCCTTCTATATACTAAGTAAGAAAACTACAGAAGAAAATATCTATAATTAATAAAAATTACAAAGCCATACGGGTTTGAAGGATTATAATAATGAGAAAACTACTATTTATTTTTTTCCCCACAGTTCTTTACGTGATTAATTGTAAATCTTAGTATAACTTGGATAATTCATATTGTTCTGTTGCACAGAATTTTATTGCACCATACATGTAACAATGACGTATTGAACGTATGAACATTCGCTGAGAAATATGATAGAGAAATTATTGGACTGATAAAACTGATAATATAATCACAAATAAAATTCTCATAAGTTTCTAAAATATGAAAGGAGATGAAGAAAAATTATAAGTTACTTTCTTGTGCCTTAAGAAAAGCAATTAATATATTCCCCATCTTCCTTAAAAAAAAAATAGCCCCTATGCAATCAAGTCCCTTAAAAATTCAAACATCTGAGAAAGGAAAAAACAAAGCACAATGGCAGACACAAGCACTTAGGCATGTTGAAGATGTTTCTACTAGCATACAAGAGAATGACAAAATACTGAAGAAATAATGGTGAAATATGTTTCAAACAAAATTCAGAAAAAGACTGACAAGGGAAGGACAAAGGCACCCGAGAGGAACAACTGTCCTAGGACATAAAAGCAGCAGCTATCTTGTTTGTAAAATTTTCTTCAAAGCGCAATTCTGCATTATTTTCTCTTGTTTGGCATTTTTTTCCCACTGATGACACTCCAGGTTGCCTCAGAACTTTAATGCCCATATTTTCTTTCCTTTAAAGTAGATTGGTCCCAACGATACCACTAGAGCATTGGGAGAGATCCTGGGATTGCTCATCTATGCCATGGACATTGATCCACTGGGAATTACAATGGCAGATCGTTCCCTGTGACCACTGGAGACCCCTGGAAAGCACCAGCACAGCTGAGGGCTGCTCTGAAGGGCTGCCACTCATGTCTGCAGGGTGCATGGCTGAGGGCACTGCACACCTGGAGCAGGTGGGGAGGCACCTCAGGGCCCTCAGATGCTGCTGGACAACCAGCTGGGGTGCTGGGAGGTAACTTTTGAATTAATTCCTGGGCTAAATGCAACTGAGCTTTCTCTGTGGACACACATTCCTTCAGGGATACATACCCTCAGGTGTGATCTCACTTGTGTGTGATGTCTCCAAGGCAGTGGTGTGTGTCCAGACAGGGGTTTTTTTTGTTTGTTTGTTTTTTTTTTTGTAAAAGCTTTCATACTGTAGGTAAAAAGCTGCATGTCTTTCCCAGCACTTTTAGACTCTTTTATCCTTTGTCCAGCAGTTGATCATTCATCTCACATGCAGACACAGCTGTGTCATCATCACTGCAATCATATCCTGATGCCACTCTAATATTATGTCCTTCCACTTATGCAAAAAGCATTCTTATACACAGCACTTCTGCTGAAGTCCTGCTTGCTGACCTCTTGAACAAAAATACTTTCTCTAATGGGATGAAGTGAGCACGAAACACTACAGAGAACACACTTCCTAATACTGTAGTAGTTCATTTATATCATTAGTTTCTTCAGAGAAATTTGAAAATCCAAATTTGACATTTGTCTTTTAAATATATATATTTTAAAATATAATGTAATATAATATTAACAACATTTTGGGGAAATAAGATCCTTATTTCTAGAACAGGTTTCTGTACCAATGGTTAGTCTCAGGTATTAAAATCTAGCCATTTACACAATATTGTGCATTAACAGCAGGCATACAAAACTGTATAAAGTGGAAATAAAAAAGATGGAGAAAATGGTTGGAGAAAAGCACAAATCCAGATGTTAACTTTCACACAGTGAGTGTAAAGAGCCATTTCATATCAAATGCACACCTTAAAGACTCTAATATTTCAGGTCAAGTGGGACCATCTCACCAAGAAGTCTAAACCAACTACTCTCTACAGTAAAAATGGTCACATTTGGCGAAAGTAGTGCCATTATCAGTACCAACATCTCAATGATTTCTGCTTTTAATTCTCTTGTAATACCTATTAAGGTATCCAGGAGCATTTCAGTTCCCTGGGGCAGATGAGTAGCCTAGCACCCAAAAGGTAAAGATTATCCTGCTCTGTTAAAACCACATGAGATTGATACTTTTCTGTATCTTCTACCCTTTCTGCAGCTGCAAATTCCCCCAACAGCCAAAGAAGCCATCAAGAGAAAAGACTGCATGTTTTCTTTGATCAGTGTTCATCTCTTCTAATAGCTTTCCTGCCACAAGAGGGTAAGAAGGATCAGAAGCAAGCAGGATGTTAGTTTTCAGTCCCAATTATAAAGGAACTACACTTCTAAGTGTTCATGTTTGTGTTTTTGCTGACCCTTCTACAGACGTCTGGACTATTCTCAGAACAGAAAAGAAGGGTTAAAGAAAATTCTAGATTACAAGTTGTAATATGGATTAGAAGCAAAATTTTTATTTTTTTGTTTCAAAAAACATGCACGTTACATAGCATTCCGTTCCTTTAATGTGAAGACACTAATATTAAAAAAGAAATATGACATGGTTACTTTAATTATGTGAGACTGTAATTGGCATTTATTGCGTCGGGCTTCAGAGGGATAGGAGCATGGGGTGGAAGCTGATTTTTTCATTAAATAGCTGCCCCAAGGCAGATACATTCTGAACAAAGCACCTTTTCATAAGATATACCTGTCCCATGGAGAGAACAACAAAGGGAGTGAGGAAGGGGACGTAGGAAGCCTGAACAAGGAGAGAATTATATGAAAAGAGTCCTTTAAAAAAAGAGAAAAAAAGAATAAAAGAGGAAGTAGTAACTAGGATGGAGTGGCCTGGTATGGTGTAATAAAGGTTAAATGACATAATCAGTAAGAAAAAGATGCTTTTAAAGAATAAGGGCAAAAAGAGGGAAAGGAGGAAATTAAAAGAGCATACTTAAAGGATAAGAAGGATTAAAACTAGGATAGAACAAGAGGAAAAACCCCAATACCCAACTTCTCCAAAGAATGAAAAGGTGAAAAAAATCACATCCATGCACACAGATCTCTTCAGGGAGTAAAAGGCTCATGCCTGTTTGCATCTGTTTCATTGTGGATTTGACTATATGGCATTCCTCAGCACATTTGACTGCTTAAGGAGCATTAAACAGATGAGTCATGAAGGATGAAGTTAAGGGCAGAATAGTCCAGGACAATCTCTACTTTCTCATTTACACTCATTTCTTTCCTGCTCTGCCTCAAGGTGGCTGCCAGCAGTTTGGGTCTGAAACAGCCTGAAAAGAACATCTCCTTGCTTTTTTTTCCAAGATGATGCATGGTACGAGCAAAAAATGCCCCCTAATCAGTTGTGTGTGCTTCTCCAGTAAGACATCTGAACAACATCAGAAATCAATATGGGGTGCAGATGAGCAGTCTCCATTATTCATACATTTAGTTTTCCACAGATATTCTTTATTCCTACTGTGGCAAACAACAAACACACCAAGATAAAGGGATCTAGTTTTCTAGTGTGTTCTGTGGATTTAAATCAGAGGCTTTGCTGCATCACCACTTGGCTTTGCTTGTATCTCATGGTCACTATTAACATGCAGCTATGGCAAGGAGCAACGCCCCTCCCTTCGAGACTGAGACAGTGTAATGGAAACAGCACACTGTTTTAGGACTGTTAACCCTCAAAGCAACAGGGCTTTGCACTTGGAGGCAGAAATCATGGCAAAGGAGCTGTCTGCTACTTATATCAGCAGAGAGCATGTTTTTCAGTGGTGGAAATACTGCATCTGCAACTACTTTTTTCCTTTGCTACTCAATATCTCTAAAAGAACCAAACAGCAGTAGAGCAGCACTGATGCAGCAGCAAAAGAGCACTGCATCTAGAGGTTCCTGTACTCCATCCCTCTTAAGAGGTTTTCCCAAAGGCCGTCTGCAAGTGCCACTGCATTGTTCAAGTCTTTGTAACCGCAGGAATATGCTTTTCAAATTTCTTTAAATACATTTTCAGTTCTGTTGTAATCACGAGAGTGCAGTAACAGGAAATGGAAACATATGCATATATTAACTACAACTTAATTCTGCCAGGATATAAGACATTATTTGCACTTGTGCAGGTTAAGTCACTAATCATCATTACTAAGATGAAAGGTTAGTGCATTGTTTATAGACTATTTAGTATTCATATTTGATTATTTCAGGATTAGTGTCAGAAAAATTATATACTACTAACCATACACCATGCCCCTCTACCAATCTTTTAATCATTCTCTTGATTTTCTTTCTGCCTTCAAATTTCTTGAACTTTTTGTAGAAGCAGCATCCTATCCATCACTCAAAAATATGTAAATACATGGTACTTTAAGGTTCCAGGTGCAAAATTTATAGCCACTGTCTGTTCCTAAGATATGACAGAACAGATTAAATCTGGGGCAGCAACATCAACACTGCTGAAGCATGCATGAAGGATATGGAAGCTTCCCCAACTTCCCTAACACAGAAATGGTACTACAGGGTACTTACTTTTAGAGATACGAGGTTTAAATGCTTAAGTATAATCATTTCATCCTTTACTAGTTTGAATTTTAATTCTCTCTCAAGGAACTTTATATACACAAAGGAAGAAAAAAATCTGATCTGTTGTGGCCATGACCATAGAAAGTTATTATATGATAATGGAGCAAAGCTGCACCCAAAGCTCAAGACTGTTTCCAAAAGAACTTGCAGATAAATATATTTAACAGAAATGTTGATCTGAGTATTACTAATGATACAGCAACTAGATGAATCTGGGCAGGCTGTACTGTTTTACTTGGTTGTTATTCTGCTGGTCTTTCTCTACAAAACCAGCCATTTTAAATGTCTAGCTAACAGTATAAATCTCTGTAATAGGGCAAGGAAGAATTTCCCTTTCAGGCTCAAAACAATGCAAGTACACTGGCTGATTCCTCCACCCAGCCTGGGAATGTCCCTCAGGGCCTCCAGTCCAGAAGGCTTGCAAAGCAGTTTATTCTGGAGGGTTTTCTGGAAGCTAGAAAGGAGTTTTAAAAATATCTAACCCATCCTCCATCTCTGCCCTCCTGTTTACTGGCTTAGGTACGCAACAAGAGCCAGAATTCCCTACAATTAGGAGATACATCAAAGACTTTTAAACGGGACATTAGATTAAAACAAGAAATAATTCAACTTGAGCAAGGAAGAGATCCATACATGATGCTGTGGTGCACTCTGATGCCAATTATTTTGAGTTATTCATACAAAACAATAAACAAACAGAAAAATATTCCACATTACACACCACTGACTAAAGGCCTTGAGGAAATAGATCAGGAAGGACATCTGAAGAAAAATACTGCACTGCACATTCACTACTGTGAATTTTGACATTTTGAGAACCATACATTAAAAGGCATAAGGAACAACTTTATAACGTGTCACTTGAAAAATGCACAAAAAAGACTTGAAAAAGACCTATTATTTTTGAATTAGCCAGGTATATACAACAAAAATGCTGCATGCCTGAAGCTACATTAAGATCTAAAGTACACAGAAATTGAAAATTATAAGGTATCAATTATTGTTTCTATTGGTGAATACTTTTTCTCTGAGCATCACTATATATTCTGATGTTAACAAAATTAAAATGGTGAAGTGCTTCTTTCTAATTTTACGATACCAATAAAATTAAACCAATTTTTGGACATGTAACAGACAGTCATAACAAACAACTTCTTTACTAATATATTGCTGCTGTAAGAACTTGTATCTTTCAGCTTTTCTATTTCTTTAATTCCCATCTAGAGCGCCTGCTGGCAAATCAGCAGCATGCGGGAAAGGGGTGAAGAACATGAAGATATATAAGTGTGAATTTCATGAAGTCTGTCGCTCCCTCTATGTTATATATTTTTGGCCAATAAAACAATGTAAGTACTTAGCTCCAAAACCCCATGTTGTGCATCTCACCCCAGTAGCAATTACAGGAAGAGTCCAGCTGTAAAAACCTGATGGAGACGCTGTGCAGATTCAAAGAATCAAAAGCGCAATTCATTAGAAGTGCTTCACTTGTTTTCTGAAGCAATTTTGAAGCTGGTGTACACAGAGATGGGGGTGCCAAGGTCACCCCTATCCTCGCCTTTTCACCACTCAGCAGAGGACAAACTACCAAAAAGTAACCCAGAGACTCAAGAAATACCACAGACAGTATTTGAAAGCTTTCCTGAACACAATGTAGGATGCAGCTGAGGAGAAAGAAGGGAGCATTCAACAAAAAACCCCTTGTGGTCTTTGCCTTTAAGAATGAACAGAAAAATAAGCCCCTCACACCAACTACTAGCAACAAAATCAAGGGAAAGCTTTACTCTTCCTTGAACCTAAAAGACTCAACCAGCAGCAGCTGATATTTTGTACTCACTGATAGCCAGGTCAGCCCCCTGTATAGTCAGATATAACATGCTTTATTACAAATAAACTCCATTGTATGTTGTTTGAATAGCTACTGCAGTGTTAAATTGAGGCTTCAAGAAATGCATACAAAGTAATATTTAAGAGACCTTTTCATGTAGAGTCTCCAGGTTATGGCAATAATGGATAAATTTACTGCTGATTACTGCAAAACAGAGTACCTTTCGACACAAAGATGAGTTAGTCAGACTGATGGCAAAATTTACAGTAACTGACTTCCTTTTAATTTGCAAGTATCCTGTGATTACAGTATTTCCAAATTGAGGACTTTGTTTTGTTTGGTTTTTTTTAATGACAACAAAGTATCCTGTTACATAAACAGAACTGTTCTTTGACACTGCATCTTGCTAACTGTTATGGGATTTATCTTCAAGAGAAGAATAGCAATAAAGAGGCAAATTAATTCTGTTTTCTGTAACTGTAGCAGGGATACTAGTGTAAACACACAGAATTCCCATGGAGAGAATATTTTTAGTCTTTTGTAATAAATGATCAGCAACTTAGCAGACGAACATCCTTACATTTTTCTTTCCCCCCCTCCCTCCTGGCTCAGAGAACGTATCTCATACCTATGAATTCTAACGATTAAAATAATTCTACCAATTACTTTGCTGCATTCCAGTATGCATAGTCAAGTATGTAATGCAATAATCTATGCCTGAATGGTCTGTTTACCCCAAAGCAAGTTACAAGGAAAACTCTTTCGCCTTAAAGGACTTGTCTCTTTGGAGCGTGCAGGCTGGCAAAAAGCCAAGGGAAGCTGGTGCTTAAGCAACCAAGACTGAGCAGTGCCTGTGTGCACTGCAATCTCAGCCAACCGCAGTAAATGTTATTGGAGTTTTTGTGCTGTAAAATTGCTGCTTTCATGCCCACTGCATCTGACAATAGGAATCCTTGGCCTTGCATGAGAAAGGAAGGCTGATGTGCCTCCTAGTCAGATCTCTGCATCCTTAAAAAACAGGGTTACTACTCCTGTGTACTCCTAATGGGTTAGTGACAAATAAATTCATGTCAATGCTACGTCAGACACAGAAAGAGACTAAATGGAGAAAAATCTGTGTATGAGAGAGAAGAGCAGAAAACCCATGCTTTAAGCACAGTCCTTAAGCTATTAAAACTATTGATAATAATTCAAAAGATAAAGGATGATAAAGGTGATAAATGTTTAGCCTTTCACTTTTCAAAGCAACTTTAAGGTAAACTGTATTCACAATCATCCAATGCACATTATTGTTTTGCTTGGTGACTCAAACAAAATCCTTAGCATTTCTCCTATGAGAGACGGCAACAAGCATCTGCCAGCCAAATTTCTGAGAGTCCTGTTTACTTTCAGCAAGCAGCATGTTTAAAGCACTGAAACATGATTCTCCAACTTGCAGCTATTGAGAACAGTTTAAATAGAAAGCAAAAGGCAATGAGAAGACAAATCAGAATTTTTTAAAAATTTTGTCAAATGATCTGGCTTTTTTTGCTACAGGAAATTTTCAACACTATAGAGTAAAACTTATGTTGCAGTTGCATTTACAATGACCTGAGTTCTGTATTTACTCCCAGTAGCAACTTCCATTTAATCCAATAGCAATTCCTCAGAAGCACAGAATCAGGCCCTAGCAATCATTGGAACTAACGAATAAACTAGATACTAAAAAAAAAAACAACAACACCCTCAACATTTTATTAAAACCTCACAATCTTCAACTCATTCTATGTTTCTGGAAGAACTTTTGTATTCACAAATCCATCAAGGCTTGGTGAGCATTAGCACTCATAAGAAAGGCTTGTAAAACTGCAAATTCAGACTATTGCCACCAAGTGATGAACACATGGGAACATGTGTAAGATCCTGAGCCCTCGTTTTCTAAAAATGGCTTTTAAAAAATGATTTTGTACTGCAGTACAGAGTTAAAAATGCTAGATCTTTCCCCGAAATAAAATAATGAAAAATCAAAATAAAAGAGCTTAATGCGATGATGTGACACACTTGTACCTGCTCCTGATGTCATACAAGTTATTTGTTGTGCACTCATATAACATTTGTTTCTCTGGAAGTCAGCATAAGCAGTACCTGGGTGAAGGCCTCAGATTTGTAATTTATAATGAAAATAAACCCTCTATGTGACTGTCTCCTTGTCCTCTTACCTTCTGTATTACAGATTAATTTCTACTATAAATTTCTTACAGCCCACTTTATGCACAAGAGCAGTACATCCTCGTTCTTGATTGTGACTTCAGAATTCTTCCATTAAACTGTGACAGAATTTAAATTCAAGCTCCTTATCTTGCAATTAGGGATGTCTGTTCTGTAATCAAGCAGTCAAAGGAAACGATATGTGTGCAAGCACTGGCAAGAGGAAAGGATGCATTTCTGACTCTTATGTTCATCTATCGCGCCAGGTACACGCTAGTTCACTTCAAGTGTGCTGACATTTGGGTGCAGCATTCTTCCTTCAGCAAAATGATATTCTGTTTTTATATTTCACTGTACTTCAGAATGAATTTATCTTCACAGATCTTCCTAAACTGCATGATTTTTTTGTAATATGATTTCTGATGGGGAAGGAGGAGTGGAGGAAATGTCTCTACATCAGATCATATCCGCACTACGATACACAGTTGGCAGGTTGTCCCATCTGGCATGCATTCGAGTATAAGATGGATAATTTGTCACTCTGAATCCTTTGATTTGTGAAAAGGCCAAAATCATCTCTGGAAGGATATTCTGCGGTTAATGATACAGGAGGTGTGGGGGAGACTGTTCTTTGAAGGCTACAAAGGCCACAATCTGAGGAGAAATAATTGGGTCTTGGCTCTTCTATTAAGAAACATATTAAGAGGCTGGAAACGACAAAAATCTCATAAGAGCAAAACATGACTTACAACAATCAGATATGAGAAGTAATTGCCCACCACTTTGCAAAATTTGATTTTGGAGGGGTGAGGGTGAGATTGGGAACTGTAATTTGCTCTTGGCAAACAGACTGAATGCTTAATTAAATGGAACAAATGTACATTTTTGTACATTAAGGGAACAATGTTGACAGAAGTTTGGCTTAAAAACCAGTGAAAGAGGATAAAAAGATGGATTCATGAAATTGAAATCAAATATCAAAAAGAGATAAAAAATAAAGTGGCAAGCATTCAAGACACAATTTTCAAGTTTTTAAGGCAACTGCATTCCCCCCAAGCAAACGGAACAGATATATCTGTTGATCTGTAGTTCCTGAAAGATACTTGCCTTCCTGTAATGTCTGACTTTGGGCCATAAGAGATTTACGTGCTTCTCTAGCTACCAAGGAAGGCTGCAAGCACTGCTACACACTGGCTGAAACAGAACTGTCTCTGGCCTGAGAAAAAAACTCAGCATGTATTTTTATAACATGAACTTATTCTGTGTTTACAGAAAGCTTGTCAAGTACCTCCATTCAGCATCATGGGCATTGTGAATTTATGGGTATCAAACATTTTTGCTTACAAAATATTTACAATGAGCATGTACATGCCCAGAAGACATTGGCGGTTTTCATTGAGAACTGGGAATCTTATTTTGTAATTTTGCAGGATATAAAATGGTCCAGCATGTGGGAAGGGAAAGGGACTGTTTTGCAAATGATTTATTGTGGAAGGTCTGGACAATTTCAGAATGAGGTCTGGGCTCAGGACAATCATCTTCTGTTACATTTAAACAGGCAATGCACTTCACCATGCAGGCTGCCAACGCAACACGCTAAGCCATAGCTTAGGACGAAAATCTGTCAAACTACAAGTTCACATACACCTGATTTGAAATGCACACAAATATTACCAGAAAAGCTCCAGGAGGTTATCTCAGTCCACCTTCTCCTAATTGAATGTAGGTTTGTTCTCAGCAGTATGAGTTACATTTTTATTTGTTTTAATTTCATGTTACAAAGTGACAGAGCTTCTGTCACATCCTTGGGACAGACTTTGATATCTTAATGTAATTCACTGTTAAACAGTTTTTACTAACTATGTGCCTAATCTTTCCTTTCCTTATTTTCATCCTGTTACTTTTAATTGTATCCCCACACTGCAGGCAACATGTTCTGTTCTATCTTTGCTTATTAGCTTCGCTTTGCCAGCAATTAATTATTGCTTAGGCCATGTATTGAGCCAAAGTTTAATTTCTTACCTATTCCCATATAGTAATACCTCTAACCCCATAATTGTTTTCATACACATATTTGTGACCAGTAAAATAAAGAGAAACAAGACAATTTGACAGGAACTTTGAAGAAGCAAGATGCCTGAAATCCAAACTTATATTCCATTGATGCTATGTCTAGGAATCCCTCTCTGCTGATATATTTGTATACCCAGCTCAAACTATACTCATGAGTCAGACCATATTGCAGATTAATGCCTAATTAAAATTCTCTATCACCAGTTCTCCTTAGATTTTTTCCTGAATACACTGCACTTCAGACCAGCTTATATTTTTCAGTTTTAATTTCATTTATTAGTTTCTGGCCATAAAATTAATGATTTTTCCTTGCCCTCTTCTATTAACATTTTGTCTCTAGTTGGCACACAGAACACTTTCTATTTAGTATCATTGGGAATTTTTTTGTGCCATTTTTATTCCTTCATCCATATAACTAACGAGGATGTTAAATAAAACCAAGATTATAGCATATCCTCATGATGTTCCTCAATACAACTCCTCCGAGTTTGAACTATTAGTCCTAATTTATTATCACAGACTATTTCAAACAAAACAGGTCTGAGATGGTTTTTCAAGTAATATGTCTTAGGACCAGTGTCAGACCTGAGGACAAATTGTATGTACTGATACAACAATGACAAAATTCAATTTATCATGAATAATGAGATAAGACATAAAAATCTCTTTAAACAATGTGTAAGACAACAATGAAAATAAGGCACCTGGATACCCTCAGAGATTCCAGATGACTGACAGTTCTGAGAATGATGAAAAGGAAAAGAAGTAAATATATATACTTCGCTGAAAAAACCGAAAGAGCTTTTAAGCATTTAATCTCATGACCTCATGTTTGTTTTCTTGTGTCCTAGAACACCTCCTTCCTCTCCTTTTGTTCTCCAATAATCTGAACTACCAAAATGCAGTTCATTAGAGCATGGTGCTAACACCACCAGGGCTGTGGGTTCAATCCCTGTGTGGGCCATTCACTTAAAAGTAGAGCTCGATGAACCTTGTGGGTCTCTTCCAACTCAGAATATTCTATGAAATCAAAAGAACTCCTTCTGTGAGATTACATGGCAGGTGACAGCCTGGCTGCCAAGTTCTAGTTAACAAGACATGCAGTTTCCTTTGTGGAATAACTGTGGCAAAGCAGAGATGGAATAAGGACTGGGAATTGTTTAGCAGGTACTAAAGCAGCACTACCAGAAGGCCACATGAGGTACTTCCACATTGGCTAAGACTTAATTTGCCATGGGCCTTTTCAATATTCACAGGTTATTTACAACCTTCTCACAAGCCAGTTGGGTATGAAGGGAGAATTTCCATTATTCTCTTCCCACCCCCACTGCAAGGGAAGAAAAGATGCCTTAAAAGTCACTAGCATCTCCCAATAAGTTATATCACAAATTCTTGTGTGTACTTCCAACCACACTTCCATTTCATCTTAATCTTGGTGGAAAGAAAAAGGCAGAAGTGAGGCAGATTGTTTACTTATGCTGTTTATACATGAACTGTGGTATCTATGCAGAAAAATATAACATGAGAGATGGAGGGAAAATCTGAAGAGTAAAAAACCCCTAACAAACATCTAATAAAATTCACACCTATGCTCTGTACATTTGTTATATCTGGTCTTTACTAGTGCCAGGCTTGAGCATTGGGCACCTATTTCCTCAGGTACTTGTACAAAAGCACAATGTTCTGACCTTGGCTTCTTGACATTATGGGATAATAAAAACAATAATTTCTATATGGCAGATACTTTTGTATAAGCTCTCCCATCAAGTTCTAATGAGTTATCATGAACTAAAGTCCTCAATTTATAGGAGAATTATGCCACAGCACATTTGATGTCTGTAGAGTGAGATGTCTTACAATGGGACCTCTGAATACAGATAGTTCGAATATGTTTTCATTCAATCAGCTTTATTACATTATTTTTTCTCTTTCACAAGTTTAAATTCAGAGTTGTGCTCTAGATTTCCGAATTTGTAGGAAGGCTTAGCCATTTTGAACTGAAAAGCCCATCAATCTGCAATTCCCATGTGACTGGAGCAAAATCTTGTTTACTGTGCATTACCTGGCAGATCCTTGATCAAGGACAACTGAAAACCAGTTTATATTATATTGAATTTTTTTCAGATCTTCTCACTACATAAACCATCATCACAAACTGTTATTAAGAAACATGAGAACCTTGATGCTCAAATGCACTATATAAATGCCGCTGTGAAATACATCCTTCTCTATTCTGCATTTTATGGTTCTCCCATAATATTTCCAATTTAGGTGGTAAAAATTCTCAAATCTGAGTTTCTAACTCAGAATCTTCAATTTCATTGTCAGTAGCAAGCATTAAATATTAACTATACCTTGTCTTCAGACTCTCTGCTTAAACTAAGAACTTAGCAATTTATTTCTCATTCTATTAATTTACATGTTAAAAGATAAGCTGCTACTAATTTCAATAAATTCCCCTCCAAATTCTGACTAATCTATAACTTTTCATGGAAAAAGATTAAGAAACTTATCAAGATGCTTAAATACAGATACTACATGACTTCTATTGTTTATAAGAAGACCTAGTGACATAAGGAAACCCTCCAACTCAATCACATTCGAGAATCCTTTCCTCCCAGTTACCAGTTCGCTTTACTCTCCCTTTCACTTTAACAACTGTTTCATTTCATGTATTCAGATGTCCCTGTTTCTTATAATCCATTTTGCTGCTCTTCCTAAAAACAATAAATATAGTAAATAAAATGTTCTGATAGCAGTAGGCAAACAGACTGACTGCTGGAACAATTCATATACTGTGTTGCACCTTGAAGAAGAGAATCAGAGATGCTATGTAAAAGAAGAGTTATAACTGATGGTCCTAAAAATTTATCTCCTCCTCAATTTCATTACTTACAAACACACTGCTCTTTGAGAAATTAAATGATTCCTATTAAACTGTCCACAACCCTTTGCACTTGATCTGAATTTTTAAAGCTACTAGCAATACCTCCATGTTGACCTTAGCTTCTCATGGTAAGCATCTGATAAACTCATTTCACTAATTCTCTTTGCTCTTTTAGCTAATTCCAGAAAAGAAGTTAATTCCCACTGGTTAACAAAACAAGCTAATCAAACCCAGCATCACATATTAATATAATTCTACACACATATTCAGATCCTTTAAATTTTGAGTGAGCCGATCAAATAAAATACATTGATCAAATGAACTCATTCTAAAGGAAAACAATCAGATGTTTGAATAGACTAAGAAGATGTTAATCTAACTTGCTATTCAAATATAGTCAGTATAACTGAAAGCAGTTCAATAATATAATTGTTTTCAATTTTTTCTATCCCTACATGCTTAAGCAGTGAACCCCTACCCTCTGCCAACATAAACACTGGACAAAGTCATCTGGAATATGGCACTAGACTTTGAACCCATTAAGATTAGATAGCATTGAAAGCTTATATGAAGGTGCAAAAGAAAAGACAACTGGTGAAAAAACCCCTTCTTTCTGTGAAAGTGCTGCATTACTTACCATTTTAGCTAAAGAAAATGCAATAATCAAATAACAACATACTAAAGGCCACAATTACATGATATTGCCTTGACAGGATAGAACTGGAGAGATCCACATACTACAATGCAATGCTACACAACCATGCTTATCATCAAGTATGCATATCATCAAAGCTCTAGCTAGCTTATTAATTTTTGCTTTTTTCCCTGTTTTGCAAAGAACATATTTTTCCTCACCTGTAGGCCAGCATCATATAAAATGAGAAACCAACCATAAGCAAATCAGGTAGATAATCTAAGCAATATTCATTAATATGCTGAGTGAAAGGAATCTTTCTTCCACAAACCCTCATCTTGCAACTGATTGTGGAAATGGAAGTCCACTACCTGAACTTCTATGATCTCTTTACCCAGCAGAAAACCAACAAGCCTGATTTAAATCATGGCAATCACTATATATACAGTATATGTGGTTAGCAAGTAGAAGCACTTCTAAAAACAAGTCTAATGTTGTGGCTCTCCACAAAAATCATTTGACAGCAGGAACTGCAAACACTTCTATGACACATATACACTGAAGGGGTGAGTATCAGACATCAGCAGGTAGAGGATAGAGGAGAGAACAGTGGGAAGAGAGACAGAAAAGGAAAATGAACACACTTGCAGAGTATGCTGTGTTTTTCTCCTCCTTAGCAAAAGTCTTACAAAGAACGTCTCAACATATACCATGGTGCTAATGCCTGTCCTACTTGTAATCAAAACACCTCTTATGTCATTCTGCTAAAAGGACAAGACTTGACTTGACACAGGATCAGATGAAAATAATTTAGCTTGTCTGGGATGAAACAGGTTAAAGAACATTCCTGAAGGTTGGTAAACTCACTGGCAAGCAACTGTTCAAAATTTCAGAAGCAGCAACAAAACTAAAATCTAGAGGAATGATGAATACTTACTAGCTTCCTAAGAGATGCAAGCAGATCATCCCAACTATTCAAAATTTTTGGCAGTTTTGTCTTGCTTTTGAATTTCTCATTTTTATAAAAGAAGGGTTGGAGGATATAGTTCTCTAAATATATTGACTTATTGAACTAAATCAGGCTACCTTTTTGATAACCCATATACTTTCTAACAGATTTCATACTCCTAGACATAAAAGAAAAATAGCATACCCCGATTATGACACGCAACGATTTTTTTGAGTACTTTGCAGATTAAATACTGAGCAAGTTAAACATGCAAAAATAAAGTTATCATTGATTTTAAAGATCTTAATCCAAATGTGTCAAATTCACATACATGACTGCTCTTCGCAGATTGGACTTTTAGACAGAACAACAAAATTCCACTCAAAGCTAAGAAGAGAAGCTCAGATTAATGTTGTGCTTGCTAAAATAATTCTGTCTAACCTGATGCCCAATCTGCAAAAAAAAAAAATATTTCTCCATACTCCCTCTAGTGGTTCACCTGTAGGTGAGATTTTAACAATCAAAAGACAGAAATGGTTCTTAGAATATCAAGTGGCTTGTTCCAAGCTTTGCTGATCTACCTGAGGAGGGCTGAGAATTAAAAAGATATTCTTCCAGTCTGCCTACACCAAGAAATTCTGTTCAGTCATGCAACAAAAATGGAAACCTGTGGCTAATACATTTTTTCATATCAAAAGAAGAAAAAAAAGAAAAAAGAAAAAAGAAAAAAGAAAACAAACAAACAAAAAAAAAAGAAGCAAAAAGAAAAAAAGAAAAAAGAAAAAAAGAAAAAAAGGAAAAAAATTAAAGTGGTTTCTTTGGGCATGACGTTTAAGCAGGCACTGGTGTTTAAAGTATGTCATTCCTTCTGCTCACTGATACTGGTTGGAAGGACAAGAAACAAGGAAACATATCTCGGAAGCCAGCAGTGCCTCCTGTCATCTCACAGCTCTCTCCCTTTAGAGATTTTTTTCCTCAGTCTCAAGTGCCCTATCCAGTAACAAAAATCCTGCTCTCCTTCCCTTAGGAAATGAAAGGAATGGCTGGAACCTGCTGAACTTGATGAGGTAGTAAAAGACAACTTTCACATTATTCTGAAGCTAAATATGATAGTTTAACCAACTTCAGCCTACCCTTTAAAAAGTACAACTAAAGGTTAGTCACTTGCTAAAAACTACATTACATAATATATCATTAATAGCTGCAGCTTCACATAAGCATTGCCTGTTAAATGACTTAAATGAGCTTTTCTATATAAGCAGTTATTTTCTCCTCTTGCTTATCTTACAGTAAAATAGAAAAAAAATTGCAGCATTTAAGGAAAAGTCAGTTTAAAATACAGAGTCATTCTGATATATTCAATTTTTATTAGACAATTTCTTAAGAAGATGGAAAATAAAAGGGTATTTAAACTATGGACAAAGTGTCCTCTTCTTACCATGACCTGGGACAGATACTGGATTATCACCGGTCTGTACTAGATATGAGCCGGCAGTAAAGTCCTCATCTGTATCAGAGTCCTGAACTGGCTGGCTGGCATTATTACTTAATAACCACCTCTGGTTGTCATGGAGATTGGGTGATGGAGGAGGGGAGTGTAAATGTTCAGTAACTGATGGACTAGATGAGGAGGATGGCATGGGAGGACCTATAAAAAAATAAAAAGCATTTAAAATATGGGTCAAGACATAATATGAAAAACAAATAATTTATTTCTTGTATCACCAAAAGGTGAATATACTACTTCAAACAAGAAAAAAAGATGAACAAAGAAAATACAACAATTGCCTGAAATAAAGTGGTTTAAGTGCTTTAGAAACCGTAACACAATGCCATGACTTGATATTTCAATGAACAGTATTTATCATACAGGATTGCTTCTTTCAGTGGGACACTCCAGTCTAAAATCTATTAATGAAAGAGAATAATACAGATAAGCAGGCACAGAGACAGAGAAATAGGACCAGTTTTCCAAGCTCACACATACAGGGAAACTCACCGCTGTAAATTTCTACCACAGGAGTTACTCTGACAGAACTTTTAGTTTTCAGCAGTGTTTCTCAGACACATATGCTATTTAAAACCCATCAAAATGTTTCTCCTGTCAAACTTGTGTCCATCTGCACAAGTTGTTTTAAAACATGCATACACAATGACTACATCCCATTTCTGCATCTTGAAAGTATCTTAATGTCATCAAGGAGGAAGACAGATTTAAATAAAGCCTTAGGATATCATAACAATGTATTTAGTCCTTCAATGAAACAATAATTAGGCCAGAATGCAATAGAGAAAGAGTTACCTACTCCATGCTGTGAATATATAGGCTCTTTATAGTCTTTAGTGAGCACAGATCTGCCACAGAGTAAGACTGCTGGACTACTTTTGAATAAAATGTTTTCACCTGTGGGTGGGGAATGCACCAGAATATGAAGAAGCTTTATTACATAATTTATGTTAAAACCAAAATTAGATTAATACACATGGTTATCATTCATAACTATAAATCTAAATTTAAACTAGAGAAAAAGGGGCTTTTTTCATTATATAATGACTTGGGTTTATGGTACTTAGTAGTATAGTTATGCTGGAGAGATGCTGTGCTTTTCAATGTTAATAAATCATACTGGCATCAGTAGCTTGAATTTCCTTCCCTCCACCTGCCTTGTACACTGCTAGAATCACGCTAATTATTGGGGTTTTTTTTCTTTCACATTCAGTTTATACCATCATATACCATCTTAAATATCTCTAAAACATGTTGCTAAGTCCTTACCAATTTGCTTCCCTGGGAAGAAACCTATGACAGCCTCACTACAAACTATTTACTTAATACTTCTACATCGTATTTCCCTTCTTGTAGAAAACAGCACAGCATATATTATTATAATTTAAGATGCAGGCTTGGTCCTGGAAGGAAAGTGAGCACTTACTATTATTCAAGTAACTCTGGCGTAAAACCCAAGGTTTATAATGAGAAAATAAAAAGTATAGGGGAACAAGATTTTACAGGGCTCAACTTGTGAATTTAGAAGTAGGGAGTGGGCACGTTTTGTAGTTCAAGATAAAATGCTAACAGGTTTTCTTGCTACACCTTGATTTTTCACATTGCTTGCTTCAGTAACCCAAATTTGTGGTTATTTCTTGATGGAATATTTAATGCATTTTTTATTATATACTCAAACTGATTTAGGTAGCTGTTATATATATTTTTTTAAATAGTTCCAATTAAAAAAAAAGTAGGGTTTTTGTAATTTTTAAAAAAATCTTGGAATAAATCTCCTTTACTTGCTTTGGACCTCTCCTAGATGAGAGCTACAGTAGTATCTTCCAGATGTATATGTACTGTCTGAAGCAAGTCAACATCTTAGTAATATCTTTGGACTTTATATATAACACTTCTCAATATGCTTCTTTTCTCCTTCCCAATCTACACTCATTAACTTTCAGGCATAACAGAGCCTTGATTGCACATATCATAATCATACGAAATATCATGTTGCCTGAAAATCTGTCATGTCCAAGGTTTCTTAATTATTTTGTAAATTTCCTCATTTATTCAAATCCATTAATTGTCTCAGTGCTACATGGCTAGTTGACACTGCAGTGCACTGATGAGTAGCTATCCAGAACACACATCATTTGGGTGCCCTGGTTTACTGAATTTCTCAGCTCAGAAAACACCTGTCAGGTGTGGGGTGGACATGCACGGGTGTTAGCAAAGCTCACCACTATACTCAGCAGGGACAGATCTCTGGTGCTGCAAAAATCAGTTGATTAGGGCTGTAACACCACCAGGAAGTTATGCAATTTTTTATAAATAAACCTAATTCTAGTAGGCAGGTTTTACAATCCTAGAATCATTCAGGTTGAAAAAGAACTTTAAGATTATTGAGTCAAACGTTTAACTCAGCATTGCCAAGTCCACTACTAAATCATGTGCCTAAGTGCCATGTCTGCATGTCTGTAAAACACCTCTAGCAACAGAGACTCAACCACTTCCCTGGGCAGCCTGTTCTAAGTTGTGATCACTCTTTCAGTGAAGAAATTTTTCTTAATATTCAAGCTAAACCTTCCTGATACACTGCTAGATCATTTCCAGAGGGCAGTCGACCAGCATCTCCAGGTCCTTTTCTGCCAGACAGCTTTCTAGCCTCTCTTCTCCCAGCCTGTAGCATTGCATGGAATTTGACCAAAGTGCAGGACCCAGCACTTTGGCTTGTTGAACCTCAGACAGCTGGCCTCAGCCCACTGATCCAGCCTGTCCAGATCCCTCTGTGGAACCTTCTATCCCCCAGCAGACCAACATTTCTCCCCAACTTGGTGTTGTCTGTGAGCTGAATGAAGTCACACTTGATCTCCTCTAAATCACTGATAAAAACTTTAAACAGTACTAGTCCCAGTACTGAGCCCTGGGGAACTCTACTGACTAGCCACCAGCTGGGTGCAATTCCATTCACTGCCAGCTCTCTGGGCCTGCCCATCCAGTCAGTTTTTAACCCAGCAAAGAG
>VZUI01034741.1:0-67764 GCA_013401135.1 Cettia cetti | reverse complement strand
CGCCCCGCCCCGCCGCCATGGGCCGGCGGTTGCCGGGAGACCTCTAACGGCACCTGCCGCGCCCGCGGGGGGCCCAGCGCCGCCCGGCCGCGCCCCCGCCACCTGCCCGCGGCGCGCCACAGGCCCGGCCCCTCTGACTGTTCCAACCCGGCCGCCCCGGGCCATCGCTTCTGCCTGTGTAAAAAGTGACTGTCTCTCTTTCAAAAGCTCTCTTCAGGAGCCGGAAGGTGTGATGAGGCTTGCCCCGAGGCATCTCCAGGCTCAACAACCCCAGCTCTCTCAGCCTGCGGTGCAGAGGTGCTCCAGCTCTCTGAGCATCTTGGTGCTCTCCTCTGGACCCGCTCTCCCGGGACAGCACCGTTCTTGTGCTGAGAACACTAGAGCTGGGTGCAGTGCTCCGGGCAGGCTCTCAAGGGAGGGAGAGGGAGAATCCCGTTCCTCGACTTGTTGGCCATGGTTCTTTGCATACAACCCAGGACAGGGTTGGCTTTCTGGGTTGGCTCATGTCCAGCTTTTCATCCACAAGAACCCCCAAGTCCTTCTCCACAGCTGTTCTTCTCCCAGTCCCATGTCACAAAAATGCCTCCCTGTGGAGGACCCGACAGCCTTCTCTGTGGCTGGGAGTGATGGTTGGTGAAGGAGCACCGAGATACCCAGTGTGGACCATACTTAATTGCCCAGAGAACACCAGTTAAACTTTCCAATATCACACCATTAGAAATGTGATGTGTAGCCTCTCAAAATTTGAAGGTTTCATCCTAATGTATTTCCAGGTTAATAAACAATAATTTTCAATATTATCAACCTTAACCTGTTGTGGTATTTTTTAAATTAAGATGAGGTCACCAGAACAGGTCCAATATTCTCTTTATATTTAGCTCTGAGGAGAGTACTTTGTTGGAGGATTCAGTGCAAAATCACAAGCATTAAACAAAGTGATCTCAAGAAAAATAGATTTATCAGAAAATCCAGGAGTATAAAAGGGAAATTTTGAGGCATGAGGTGTTCACAAACCACCAAAAACACTTCAAAGACCTCATATTCAATTAAGTTAATGGAAATAATTAGCATATACATATGTATTCGGGAAATGTAATGAATATGTAGTAGAAATGTGATGAATATGCATTAGTTCCACAGATAAAACGTGGCCTATTAGGTTGCTCTTGGCTCTTGGCGAACACTTTGAGAAGAAATCCCCGTGCATAGAGCACTGCTAATAAACTAATGTCAGTTTTCCAACCTGGTAAATTTATTGGGAGACTTTATTTTCTGGTTTTCAGTAACAGGAACAGATTGGTGATTATTCTTGCTATTTTTTCATCAAAAGTTAGGGTGTTATAGACCAGGTCAAGAAACTAAAAAAGAGAAAAATTACTGACAGAAAAGGGGGTTAAAATGCAGTAGAAAGACTGACTATTGTGACTGGAAAGACACTACCACAGAGAAATAGCAGCGATTATCATATAGAATATTTATTTTTACTAGATTGCAGTTATATACCCTTTCTTAAATTCAGTTGTCCACCCAAGTTGACAAATTTTGCTTATTTTCTGAGTATTTTCAGTATAAAAAAGTGGTAACATAGGACACAAGAAGTACATTAGCATTTTCACTATTAGGGTCACCAAGTAGACAGAACAATGCTCTGTGTGCAACAAGGGATGGAACTTAGTCTTGTAGGTTTTCCTGCCACAAACACAGCTGTGATAAACCACCCTACATCTATCAAACACTGCTTGCCCTGCTTCCAGATTCTCTTTCATTCAGCATTTCTGGTTTTCAAAGGTCAGCTTTAGAATGGAAAAATGCTGAGTAAGGTCAAAATCAGCCATTCAAAGGTCAACAAAATTTAACTTCCAGGCCAAAATATATTCCTGCCATACATATTGGAAATAAAGCTATGTCTCTCATTTATGAGCAGATCATAACTACCTCTCCAGGCAGGTGAAAAAAATTATGGAGCAAGTAAACTGACTATTTCTTCCTGTGTCAGAAGGACGTTCTGTCAGCTTGCAGGAATACTGATTATTGTTTTGGCTTATGGTACCTTTGCAAAAGCACTATTTTTTTTTTAATAACTGAATTTTTTTTTGTGTTATTTGGATTGTAGGAAATTATTCCTCACAGTTCAGAGGAAAACTTTCATTTAATGCAGGTTAATGCAGAGACTTTGGACCTTTATGCTGCAGCTTTGCCACAGGTGCACTCTGAGGAGGAAGCAGACTTACACAGAATATGTTAGTGCTAATGGCAAGTGGAACAACAGACCTTGTTCACAGGAAGGATTAAGCTCCTGGAGCTTTAAAACATAATACAGGCATGGGTGGCACCGAATTCCCTTTGTCCATTTGATCTTAGCAGCTGTTCCTGAAGTTGATGCTATTCAAAGGAGAACTCCCCAAGCACTTTGCTGTGCATCACGGATCGGGTTTGGTTTATGTTTTTTTAAAAGGCTGACTAGGAAAGGACAAGCCTTTGTGGGATGCATTCAGGCAAAAGCATCAGGAAATTTTACTTTATGAAAAACTGTAGTGCAACACAGTCCTTCATTGATAGTGCTCCAGTTTGTTATAACACAGTCTTTGTAAACTTCAGTGAGAAGTAAAACACAGCTTTCTAAAGTGATTCATAACAAGGTGACATAAGGAGGATTTTGATATAGAGAAACGGTGATGTCTTTGGAAGCTTAGGGTCCTAAGGGATACAGTAAAGGATAACATCAACTATTTCCTGTACTCTCTTGATAAGATCATAAATATCCTGTAGTGGATATCAGGTCTTTGACAATAACCCAAATTTTAAGAGTAACTACTTTAAGAGTTTTTTCCTTCTTTACTTGGGCTTGCTCAAGTCTAATCAACAGAATTATCTGCTGTGTCCCTTTATTTTGCTTTATAATTTAGTTTAAAAATAACCAAACAACTTGTGTTATTTCATAGCTGTTCTGCTCTGTCATATAGACTGTTAGCCTAAAAATTAATTGTAGTTCAATTTCTTTTCTAAACATACTTTGTAGAATAAATCATTGGTGAAATCTCGAAGTTGTATTTATATTTTCTTCTTTGTAACTCTTTCCTAGAATTTGGGATTAAGAATTATAATGGGAAAAATATTAAACAACCAGAGAAAACTGCTTTATTAAGTGAATTATACAAAATACCTCTCAAAACTTAAATTCAAGCTGGATTAAACCATAACATGGACAGTAAGACAACAGGCTCCCACGATTCAGAAAGAGGGACTGATCCACAGTTTGTTTGCATTTCAATTCAAACTCATCTTCTTAAGTACATTCAGAAACGCTGTTTGCTGGAGTGGTTTCTATAGCAGTGTCCTGCTTGATTACAAATCAGCAGGGCTGACGAACCCTGGACTAGCAGAAGCTCATTAAAATGTCTGATCCGGTTATGCAAGAGGCCGGTGGCAGCCTGTGACTCCTTTATTGTCTCTTGGTGTAAGAACTGCATCTCAACAAAGCCCAGCTCATAGGGCTTTCATGTCCCTTTGTGGAGATGCATAAAAATAACCTCATAAGCCAGTCTGTGGGTTGTGCTCTGCACTAGTAAGCGCTTTAAGGTCTGCTCTCAGTTCCAGCTCACACATTAGAAGCTCCAGTCATGCAGTGATCTTAATAGATGCCTCTGGACACCATTGGAGGCTCCAAAGATGCTGAGACCTACAGCAAATTACAGGACTTTACATTCCTGAGCCCACCTGTGTGATCCATTCCCTCCTCTCCCCCAGTGTCCCACTACATGAGAGTCACTTGGCTCAATATTTAAGACATTCAGCTTCTGGCTGAAAGTTTCCTGGGCTCCTGAACTTGGACAGTGAAATTTCAGACTAATCCCTGTTAGGTTAAAAAGGCAGAGAGAGATGCCTGTCTTTCCCCAGAAGTTTGACTGAGGACACTAACAGTCACAAAATATCCACAGATGAGATGGTGTTTTTACCTGCCAGAGTAAGACTTTTTGCCAAGCCAAAGCCATGAAAGGCAAACTAAGCTTCAGGAAACCAAGTGGATGCAACACAAAAAGGATGCTGACTCCACAGAAAAAAAACCACAGCCAAAACCTTTGAACAAGACTGCCTCAGGGTGAGTGACAAGATGCCAAGTGAAACACGGACTGCCACCATTTCACTGCTCCTCCCCAAAATTGTCTACATAGTTATGCTTTTGCACAGGCCCTGGTTTTTATTACACCCTCCATGTGAGTCAGTTCAGCTCATTAATTCTGTTTATTTTAATTTTTTGGTTGGGCTAGAGTTCTAGCAGCATAGCAAGTGAATTGGCTCACAGCCTGTTCCAAATATGCTAGAGCAAGTACAAAACAATCTAGGATAGAAGAGAAAGAAAAGAAGGAACAGGGAGAGGAATGGGACTCCCCAATTGTAGTGTCAATGTCACTTGTAGTGTCAATAGTCAATTAAATACTATTCCCTTTCAGGCAGCTACAACTATACATTTCTCTCTCTGCAAACTTATTTCTGATTAGAGATGGGAGCAGATATTTCCCTCATTTAACTATCTCCACACATGGTATGGGTACTATAGGCACTCAATTTTTTCTTCCATTTTGGGAGGCAGGCTTTCACTGACTTTACCCCAAAGACCTTTGGAAAAAGATAAAACATCAAATGGCTACAATGCCTGCAGCAACTCAGGTTCCCTTCTGAAGTTGTTCAGAATATTAGTAGTTTAAGGGATCTGTTCTATGAGGCAAGGAGCAGCACAGACAATGCCATTTAGTTTAACTGTGTTGAACAGTTTTAGTGATGCAGATATTTCATGACAAATTTTGATGTTAGTAGCTATAGCAACTCATGCCATGAAACAGCTGTTCTCCTTCCCACCCTATCCTGTACTGCACATACATCATCTTTGGAGAATATGTGGAGTATTTTGCATGTCTGCTTCAATCTCCATCTGAAAACACTTCACAAAAAGTTGTTCAGGGTATCATACTTGTGAAATATCACTAGAGGCAGGGCTAAACGTCACTGAATCTTGTTCATCTGACTGCTTTCCTTCATTAGACCAGCTGCTGAATTAGTTGTGCAAATGACATCATCAAACACTATGGCATTCAAAAGTGTTTGACATTGTTCTAGTGTGTTTGTAAAAGAGGAAGAGCCAAAGGTAGCACCAGGGAAATGAAGAGAAGCTCCCACAACTTGTGAAAAGCAGCAAAATAGCATTTCAGGGGAAAGGAATGAAGTGTGTTAGTTTGGTGTCTGCAGAAAGAGTGTGTGGTTTATCTGATCTCTCACCAGTCATGAACGCAAGATTTTTTTTTTTTACTGTCAGCAAATAAACAAATCTATGTCATAGTTCAGCACCCCAAAATACACACACAACCCCAAACCCTGAAGAGTTATCAGAGAAAAGGGAGCGGGAGTGGTGTTAATTTTAAACATGTGGAAAATGAGGCACCAAAGTATTAAGTGTATCTTTAGGGAAATCCATTCCAAAATCAAGGGCTGCAATTTATTTTCTTAGTTCCTATTTCAGATCATTAGAACATTACTATTCTATAAAAATATGCCCCTGGTGCACTCAGCTGAGTTTGCCATTTGTTTTTCAGCCCTATGAAGCAGCACAGGCCTCAGAGCTACCAGGACACCACCTACAAGTATGAATCTTCTTCTTCTTTACTGTAGCATAATTTATTGACTGCAAAAATAAGAATTAAAAGCTTTCACCCAGTGCTACTATCAACCATAGAGTGAAATATTTAAGAAAATAAAATTTCTAGAATCATATTTCACCACAGCACTGTCCTTTTAGTCTGATGCCCACAAAGCAACATGAAGTATTAGGCAGGATAATGTAATCATGTCAATGCTGTCTGTCTTTAGCTGATCTCTGGTTAGCTTGCAGAGCCATTAAACTGCAGTTGTCCACAGAGAACACAGGTGATATTCCAGTTTTTAAGCATTATCAGCTACAACTAGTTTTGAACAATGCCTCTCCCAAAAGAGATGCTTCATGTCACTCTGCTGGAGTATAGTCTGAACTAGGCTGAGTTAGACACTTAAATCAAAATCCCTCTTTTTTTCTTTCAGGATGAGCTCAGCAAAAATTTAGGAAACAATTGTATATGTGATTCTCTACCATTCTTCATTCTGGTGTGTGCTGATGCTCAGGTGCCTATGTACAACTTAAACTTCATGTGCACAAGTGCCATCACCTGCATGAGAGAAAAAAAAGGAAATTTCAAGACAGATTACCAGCTGAAAGGAAACTCTAACTATTTAGCAAAAATGCCATATTCAAGTGAATAACATAAAAATATAATCAAATACTTATGGTTTAAAATAAATTTGAGGGACAACAGTATGGAAGTGAGCAGTATGTCTCAGATATCTTTGCAAAGACATGTTGTCTCTGCAGAGAGCTGGCCTGCCTCTTGCTTGCTGTGCCTGCAGCAGAAATGCAAAGACCAAACCAAAAGTGAAGAGAATATTTTTAAATCTAAATGTTTAAAGATAATAAGAAAGTCTTGATAATGGGAGTTTTCTCCTTAGTTGTTGATCTGAAGCCTGTGCAAAGAAACTGCTCATTCACCAGCACACACAGTCCAAACCCGATAAATACAGCTGCTGCAATAACTCTGTCCAGGTCTGGATAGACAGTGATGATTAACTTACCAGTCTAAGGTAATATTTTAAGAAAAGTTTTTTTGTTATTTGAAGAAATAAAGTGAAGTGCTTAAAAAAATCAGATTGAGGCCAGCAAATGGATGTTTGTAAATGTCCTTGAGTTAAATAATTTTTGTAAAATTTTTTTTCAGAAATTGCATTCCAGGAAACATCTGACTATTCTACTCCATAAGCTTAGATTATTTCTTTGAATATCTGCAGAACAACATCTAATCTTGTATGCTGTGGACATGGTAACAACTCTTATGCCCTTCTGCAGTCATTGTCCAGGCAGTGATGTGCTCTAGAACATGTACATTATTATTATTATTGTTGTTGTTGTTGTTATATCAGGTTCCTTTTAAATGAAAATTGGTATTCTGCATTGTATGAGTGGATTTACAAAAATTTAAATTGTGTCCTTTTGAAATGAAATCAAAGAAATCTTTTTAAACTTCTGCATTGGAGCATAAAAGGAATCCATTTTGAATAAAAAGGACATTTTTTTCAAATAAAAGTGATCACAAAACATGGTAGGGAAGGTTTGTTGTCATATTGAAATCTCTTAAACTGCTGAAAACTGCAAAAGAAAAAAATCATGATGATTTGTTTTAGGTTCAATCATAAATTATGCTGTTATTTCTGGCTTCATATCCACATAGCTGACAGTTACCTTTCCCTGGTGACTCAAGTACACTTGCTGGATTTTGAAAGGCATTTGAAAAATAAGGTTAGGGATTCCTCAGCTAGAATAAAGCAACCTTGATTTTAATTTCAAATATCCAGTAGTGTGTGTGTGTGTGTGTGTGTGTGTGTGTGTGTGTATGTGTGTGAAATTGCCAATAGAAGGAATGTGTATGGCTTTCATAAATTGCCAATAGAAGGAATGTGTATGGCTTTCATAAGGAAAAAGGACTCTATATTTTCTTCTTATACTATCTGGAGGAAAGGGAGGAAAGGGAGGAAAGGGAGGAAAGGGAGGAAAGGGAAAAACTTCTTTTTGGATGTACAGTGAGGTGCCAGCATGTAACATAATTCCCTGATTTAGTGCAAAGTTTTAGAGCAGAGGATTTAAGACATTACTACCTGCAGTTGTTTTCTTCACCTCTTGCTGGAGGTGACTGCCTCTGGAATATCAAGTAGAGCAGTTAAGAGGAGAATGTCTATTCCTTCCTGACAGAGTTATCTCCTGGAAATGAGAAAAATCCACACTATGGCTCCATGGCACAGACAGTGAGGGATGGATGGTGTTGATGTGTGGAGAACTTGCTTGGGAAAATGACAGAGGAAAAGCTGGGAGCAGAGGGGCTCACAAGCAGCATAATTGCTCACACTTTCTACTGCTAGAGCAGGGCTCGGTGCCAGCTCCAAGTGGAAATTCAATCATGGAAAACATCAGCATGAGATAGTACACGGATCCAGTGTCGTGGGATGCACGTGTGTGGAGGCTTTGGGGAGGTGCCACACCCTGTGTTTAACCCGAGGGTAAAAGGAAAGCCCTTTCAGGGGGGAAGGCAGCTGAGCATTCATGGGCACCCCTCAGCACTGCTCCTTGCCCTGAGAGCTGCAAGGTTTCCCTGTGGGCTTCCAAAGGTCACAGATCGTGACAAGCTGCACACACAAACCAGAGAATGGTGAGAAATACAGCAATCCATGTCCTGCGATTCTGCAGACAGGCAGAACTGGTCTGGCTTCAAATACATATTTATACAGTTTAAAATGTTAAAAACAGTAAAGATATTTTAAAAGCAAGATAACCCAGACCCACTCCTGCAGAGAAAAATTCACAATGTTATAACATTGTTGTCTTCTAATCTTAACGTCTCTCTGACATACAGCCCTGAGCTTATTAAGGACAGAGGCTCTGAGCATCCCTGCAGCCTCTGCCAGCTGGGGACCACAGTACCATGATCATCTCCTCAGTTCAGGCCTCTGAATTTTTGGAGGGCAATGTTAGGTGATTCATCACTTCCTCTTTTCCTGAATAATGCCTAAATATTCTGCACGATGAGAGTGTGGATTTGAAATTGCTTCTCTTTAGTCCAAACATGGAGGTAGCCTGCCAGGGCCTTCAAAGGGAGAGACTGGTGATGTGATTCCTGCAGGGAAGGGGCTCTGAGCAAATTTCTAAACACAGTAAAAGGCATTAATAATTTTAAATCTAATTGCTTATTTTCTACAGAAAATTGCACATACCAGTGCTATTTGAACTCCCCTCTTTGGGATAGTAAGCCACTCCGAATATGAGAACACTAAACTCCATTTCAGTGGAACAATAGTGGCATCCAGTGGTCAATCAGCAAATTCCAAGTCCTGCTTTTCCAGGGTTTCACTGGGATTCTATGATCTGCTCATACACCTCATAGTCTTGCCCTTGATTGCTTTTTTTTTTTTTTTTTTTTTGAATGGTGGTAGATAATACTTTTCCTTGAAAACTGAGAGTATTTGCATTGCTTTAGAAAGAGTAAAATACATTTTCCAAAGTCCAATATTTAAAATGTTAATTCTCCAAGGCCCTATTGCAGTTGGCAAGTAACTGTTGGGAGGGCAGAGCTGGCCTTGATGTGAACACATTTGATCTAAAGGCCCTGTTCTCGTGATGAACGAGGTCAAACAAACAGTAATACATCAGTGCAGCTGTCTTCTGTGTTTGGTTCCTCTGGCTGTCTGGAGGAAGATCTGTATGCAGCTTTATAAATCACCAGAAGTAATACTTAGGTTGCTATAAATCCTCGGAAACTTATTTTGTCATGTCGCTGAAGTCTGTTGCATCATGTCTCCTTACTAGCAATTCCACTATTAGGAAAATATGTTGTGTAGCTTTATACCATTTCTCCTTAGACTGAAATCATGTTTTAAGACAATATGATTTGCCCTATTTAGTTTTAGAGTCTTACCTTTAAACTGTGGATGGAGAGCTTCCATTCACACCAGGCTGATCATCTTAATGCCCATTGCCTCTGTTCCTGTACCAAAAGAAAGGGGGTGTTCTCTCCACCAGAACTCTGAGTAGCCCATTTACATCCATCTTCTATTTACTCAATTTATATTTCAGCCAAAGCAATGAACCTAACCCTGACTCAGTAATGACAAAATATTTGGCTGCAGTCTCAGTCCTAGAGGAAACAAAATGTTTTAAATGAGATCCTGTGATACATAGGGGAAAAATGCAATAAAATTATACTAACATCTTGTAACAAGCATAATATTTTTTCCCATCAGATATAATCTTGACAAAAGTTTAAAGATTCAAACAGGTAATTAGGTTTTGAGTTGTGTAACTTCATAGGCATAACATATTTGCACATCAACCAAGGGGAAATCAATATACTTAACCTGGATTCAAATCTCTGCAGTGTAGATACTGATATACCATCCATGATTCTCACAAGTGATTGTGAATGTTCTGAACAGTATATCTTTCAGATTTTCACATTACAAAACTAAGTACAGTTTTTACTTTCGATGAAAATAATAGCATAAAATATATTGAAGCTTTCCATCTGCCTGTGTTGATAGCATCCATGTCTATCCTAAATATGTAAAATATAAGTTCTGTAGTGTTTATCCATTTAAATTTTATACATTGTCTTAACAGTATTTGTGCTGCTTAATAAATACAGAAATACAATTAATTATAATTGGGTGGTGTGACATCTGACAGAGAAAAACTGAGTTACCTTCTTTGAGAAGTTCAGAAAAGTTTACTATCCTATAATTTAGTCATATGGCTGTCAAGTGATAGGAGGGGCATTGTACAGAGGGGAGGGGGGAAATCTTCAGTTTTGGTAAGTAGTTGCTTTCTACCCAACAGGAGGATGTCTTCTATCTCAAATGTTTTGTGCATTTTGTTTAGGCTTATGGAATTTCCAATTCTGATTTCGTTCAGGTTTGCCTATCCCTTTCTTTTTCCCTCCCTGCCCTCAAATGTGTAAGGTCCCACCTCAGTCCCCATTCCAGTGATTGTAGACTCCCGCTGACTACAGTGGGAATTGGATTAAATCTCTAAAACAACAATTACATGCCTAGTTGCTTTTTATTGCTCACTTAAAAATGCATTCTTTGAAACACTACCAATATTTGTAAAGGCTGAGGGCTTAATGTGCCAAACTACTTAGGTTATTTGGAGACCTATTTTCCACCAGTGCTTTGGGATTTAAATAAATGCTATAAAAACGTGTTATTTACATTATGCATTTATAACAGAAGTGTTTATATTGCATCATTATTCTTCATATTGATTCTCCTCTAAATGCCAAGACTTTGCTGCTTTGAAGTCAGTGGGAGATCTGCCCCTGACTTCATTCAAACTCCTGCTGAGAGCTAACATGAGGAAAAGGGGATGCAGTTTTCAGATCATGCTGAAAGACAGACAAATTTTGTGACACACTCTTCCTAGAACTCTGTGCTCAGTGTGTCCTCTGGAGATCACCCTTGCATTCCTCAGTGGACAGGTGCTCCGTGTCCCCCAAGGATCAAGAGTGTTAGTTTGGCAGTGCCTGTAAGCAGTAGCTGAAGTGGCTGTGCTGACTGGAGAGTGGTTCAGGGATCTTCTGCAAGTAGCAGCCTGCACCAGCTCAGCTCTCTCTGTCACAAGCCTAATTCTAAAATATAAGCCCCATACAATAATGGGTGTGAGAAGGTTATGCAGAAATTAATTAACCACCAGAGATCTTTTACTTGACCTCTGAGCCTCTGAAAAAAAGTAGTCACTGAAGGAAAACAGAGCAATCCTCTTCCTATAAAATCTACTTGAAAGAGACAGTATAATTAAAACAGCCCTGAATCTCACAAGCATGGCCTAGAGGAAGATTATAAAATCTGAATTTGGCTGCATGCCTAATGACTTTTACTGCCAAAGTGTTAGCCTCCTTCATCACAGCCTCCCCTCTGAATGTGCAAACCCATCTCTGCCACAGAGCTCTTCTGACTATAATGGACCAAGTTCAGGCATCTTTCTAAACAGATACAGCAGGAATGCTCTGCATAGGCTTGGAAATACTACTGAGGAGTGCTGTTAGGCACCATAAGGAGGCAAGTCAGATTTGGGAAATGGATTGAAATGGTTACAGAATTTTCTCTTTAATTTGACAGAGGATTGGCAAAGGACATGTTGAAAGCAAATAGCCTGAAATGCCATGAATCTACCCACAAATCAGCTGATCTGTAAATAAAAATGAGCATGCCATGAGATTACAAAATAAGGTGGAGAGTATATTCACACTCTTAATTTCAGCAGTATTTCAATATATGGTGGCTGCAGATCAAGGGGGCCAGAATTTTCCAGGAATTTAAAGTGTATACCTCAGTTTGCTACAATATATTGATACACTCAAGACTCAGATTTAAAATCACATGAACATCATATCTTGATATGTACAGTAATAAATAAAAGATGCTAGTTTCTGGTGGACAGTGCTGTTTCTCTAGAGCTAATATAAATGTAAAACATTACTCTTCTGCTAATTCAATGAAGTTAAATAACTTGAAAGCAACCTATTAAAACATCTCAAGATTAAGACTGGCATATAAGCACTTTGTTTTTGCAGGACTCTTGGTAAGCGTAGAAGGTTTTTCCACAAAACCATAGGCTGAGAAGATAGATTCCAACTCTTACTTTGTGTGCAGCTCTGCATTTCACCCTGTGACTACAGGCACAATTTTTCCCTAAAAGCTTTAAATATTTCTACAGTTTAAATTCTCATGGTCAAGTTTATCTGCATAGCAAAATTTTCCTTCCCAGTATTGTTTGACTAGCAAGATGTTACTATGATGCTAGAGGCAAACATTTTCAGTACAATTAAGAACACCATGGAACTAGGGCAAAGCTGAAGACTGCTGAACACAGCAAAGTGAAAGGACATTAATGTGGGACATAACAATACTGAACTTTATCATATATTGTAATGGCAGTGGATCAAGCAAACACTTCTGGACTAATGGAAAATGGTTGTGCAACAGGACAGGCATGATAAAAGAAAAGGTCAGTTGTGTCCATATGCCTGGTTAGTTAAAGCAAACAATCCTTCTTCTCAGTTCCATTTTCTTTGTGGTGCTCTCCCTGTTGCTGGGTCTGAATGGCATCTGACTGCTGCAGCACTGTAGTCAGTCAGTGCAATGCAAATGGAAGGGTTATACTTGACCAGATAATTTAAATACAAACATGAACATAACACTTCTACAAAATAAAACCAACAAAGAACAATGTTCCACAAGCTGAGACATTATTAGTATTACTGGTACCACCTGAGGTCCCCCCAGCAATTTTTCAATCTATGGAGTGATGATTTTAGATCCCATTACCCGGCTCTCAGTGAGCTCAGGTCCATTTCCATGGCAACATGAGATGCAGCCGTCCAAAAAGTTGTCAGAAGGCTGTAATATTTGGCTCCTGTGCAGCACATGGCTGATGACAATCCACACAGCTGTAGGACTTAGTCTCCACTGCAGGATTTCAACTAAATGAAATAGAAAAATAAATATCCTATTAATTAACGGGTGGGGGCCTGTTATTGCACAATTTAGCTTCTTAAAGATTTAATTAAATAAGTCTTTGTAGGAGTGTTTATTGTCTAGAAAGTTCCAATACTTGCACTTTAGTTATAGTCCAAGCCTTTGCAGCAGAAACTTGACCTGATTCTTCTTTCTTTCTTTGGTTTGTGTGGTTTTTTTTGTTTAAAGTAAGTGCTTTTTCTGTTTCTCTTCAGCTCTGACTTGTTCACAGCCTTTGGCAGGAGTTGACAGCCCATGTAATACTGTGCATACAGAGTGCAAGGGGTAGTTGTTTGGCCAGGTTCCTAAGCTGGAATGTGGTGAGTGACAGTAGCTTGAATAGACTGTGGATGTGATATGACAAATGGTCTCAGGAATAATTTGTTCAATTTAATAAAGTTTGTATGAGAAAAAATACTCAAAGCTCTGGAAGATTCCTAAGTGTTCAACTAATGGAAGAGCCAATACAGCCTTTTGAAAGGTACATGCCCTGCACACACTGTGTGCTGAACAGCAGCTGGATGTAGCTGTGGCCCTTGGAGCCATTCCAGACACAGGGGAATGTCCTGCTCTTCCTGGAAGCCAAACAGCTGCCCTAGCTGACTGCCCTGCATATTCACACAAGAGGAGACCTGCCAAGCTCTAACTTAACACACCAAGCTGTAGAATGTGGTGGCTCAGTGGAGCTGTACATTCCCTTCAGCCACGTCTCCCACTAAAACATCCATCCACAGCAGGGGCCAGGTGGTGGCCCAGGGGCTGTGGCTGCAGCACTCTGAATGGTGGCCACGAGCCCTGATGGCATTGCTCTTTGCCAAAACACTTCTGGCACCCTTGCACGTTCCCCAGCTGCCGTGGCAGAGCAGTGATTGATGGTGCTGAGCATGCAACAAGCAATCCATGGGCTAGGCAGCTTTATTCTCCTAACAGGATTTGCTGCTTGCACGAGTTGCCGAAACACAGCACAGCCTGCTTCTGCTTTGAGCATATTGAATTGTAAGGAACTAACTAGAAAAGTACATGGGAGCGTGGCATAATACTGTGCAACATATGGCTGTTCTGGTCTGCCATGCCCAAATTCTGTCTAGCATAAATAGGCTCATTTCCCACTGACATCAAGAGTTGCTGTCTTAGATTATTCCATACTGAAATCTAAAAGAGGATCTTGATCATCTCCCACACTATCAAACAGAAACTAAAGCCAGGCAAAATTCTCATTACAGCTTTAGCATATGCCATCACTCTTTCCTTGACAAGTGATTTTCCTCTCATTGCACTGACTGTCCTCTGATTCAGCAGATTGCTAACGGGACAGCACAGAGAATGGGCCTCTTCCAAATGCACACAGCAAGAAATAGCTCAGATCTGGCTTGCAGCTTGGTTGAAATGGTGCCAGAGCTGCCCCACACCCTGGCCAGCTTCATTCCAGGTGTGAGAGAAGAAAAGTGATATATAAGGGAGGCTGAAACTTGACTCCTGATTCACTCACAGGCTCCCTGCTCTCCAAGAGCAGCCATGGTAGGATGCAGCTCATGACAGACATCCACCATCCCCAGCAGACAGCTGTGTGTGTTGCTACTGACCCACAAGAACATTTTAGGGAATACAAGGCCATGTATGACCCTTTATGTGATCAGCAGCTCCTCCAGCTATTTGTATTCTGCTTCCAGATAAGAGACCATCCTGGCTCCTCCTCATGGATGGTCTCCCCAGGATGTGAGGGCTGGGAGACACAACAGTGGTTGGGCCCCAGGGTGCTCTGCCACACAGCCCAGCTGTAGCACAGAGCTTTGTAAGCTCTGCTTTGCCATCAGACTGCAGCACCACATGTGTACCCTTGCTTTTTCATAGCAAAAGGAAGCTTCTCTAGGAAAGGACACACTTGGACATTCTTATTGTTTTTCCTGCAGCTTTCTGGTGGAGTAAGAGAGAAGCCACATCTGCTATCAGTGAGATCCCCTTTGGACTGATGTTTTTAAAGTGGTCTGCTGTGTTGAATCCCTAATTGCACTAATGGACCTAATGAACCAAAAGTCCTGGAGGAAGCAGAGAACATCACAGTGAGAGGGGCATTTAAAAGTAAATCTAATAAAGTGCTTGGGAATATACTGCCAGGAACAGTTCTGCCTCAGAACTGTGGTGGTTCAAAGGTCCTATTCATCCTCTGCCTGTTTTCATCTCCAAGAGCAGTTGCATTCCTGTTGGTTGGCAAAACCAGACCCACCTCACCCATGATTGTGGAGAGCACCCATGATTGTGGAGTGCACCACCTGAGCCACAGCACCCTCATTCTCCTGCTGTGCAGGAGGGGTTTCCTGCCCTAGTGCCCTCTCCTTGCAGGATGTTCAGTGTAGATTCATTGCACCTCATCTCACCCCCCTACAAGGTGCTGGTAAAGGAGGAGGATGCTCCAGGGTTCCCAACTCCAGTCCTGTTTCTGAGAAGATGATCCTTAACAACTCTGCCTTTGCTTTTTCCACAGGATTTGCTACAGGCAGTCATGAACCTCTGCTGATTTCCTATCTCAGTCTTCCACCAGCAGCACATTCAGCCCTGAAGAGGAGAGGCTCATGAAATATGTTATTTCTTTATGCCAAAAAAAGAGCAAATAAACAGGCAAACTTCTAATTTCCTAATGTACTCTAATGAGCCTATGGTACCCTATGGTTATTAACTGGATGTCTGCTGGGTTTAGTATCTGTTTTAAGCTTCTTTCTATAATTGTTTTGTGTGAAATGGGAATGTGTAGGGCACAGCTTGCTTCATGGTTCCAAGATGATTTTTAATTACTAAGTGTCCTAGCACTGGGATGCTCAGAGCTATCTTTTAGTAATAAAACAGGTTATTTCTGTATCTCTCTTGCTGTAACTGCCTGGTATATAACTTTTTTTTTTTCTTTTTCATTTTCTTAAACTGGGCAAAGAAAGATGCAGGACCCAGCTCCTCCAGACTTGTGCTTTGGCTAAAACAGCAGCAGCTATTGAGATTCCGTGACCAACCTGCATTCTGGTGCTGGTCAAAGTAACTGAGTGGAAGGCCATGTGCAGTTTGTTATGCTGTGGTTGCCATAGAATTATTTAAAAGGTATTTCATTGCAGGACAGCAAACTTCAAAGAACAACAGTAACAACATGAGCCTTTCACATTTTTCTTCAGTTACCCTTGCTCCTGTTTGTAAGTGGAAATATTTATATATGAGCCAGGATAGTTTATCCCTCCTGCCGCCTTCAGAGCAACATAATATTACTTAGCAGATCTTTAGTTCCACTCACACAGAGACCTCAGCCCATTTCAGGAAAGAGTTTAGCTGTTAACCCTTTCAAGAAGTTCAGGAACTGTAAAATTATTACTGGCAGATAATGCTGCTCAGGACCAGCGATGGAACCAGTAGTGGGGTCTGGGAGCTGTGGTTGTGAGGTTGTGTGCTGTAGCTGCCAGCCTTCCTTCCTCCCACTCCATCCTGCAAAACAAGAAGGGTGAAAATTTTGAAACTCCAATTCAGCATCTGCAATAACACAGGAAGATCCCATAACACAGTACTGGATGAAACCTAAGGTTATTCTGTTTAAGATGCACCTAACCACAGCTGAGGCTCCAATATGCACACTCCTTTCTTTTTGAAATACTCGTGCTTATCCTCTCTAATGAGAAAGGTCTTGTGTCCATCTCGATTATTTCAGACTTTACTCAGTGGTCATATTTTCTACAACTGCCAGGTTTGTTGCGCTTCTGCACACATCTCTGTGTGTCCTGAACGTTCAGCCCGCTGTCCTGGATGTGACCTGCCACTGTCAAGCTCCCGTGCTGCTGGTGCAATCATCCCACTAACAGATCTCAGAACAAATCTTGTATTTTTTCCCTACTTGCAACATCTCAGCACCAATGGCTTATATCCAGATTGTGACCCAGTATGTTTCAATGATTTATTTTTGTGACAGACCTTTCTATTTTTACACCAGATTCTTTCTCTAGATTTTTGTTTGTTCATTTATTTGGGTGTTTTCTTTCCTTTTTGCTTTATTTTCTTTGTAAACTGAAATGCAACTGCAGTCAGCTTTCCCTAGGGAAAGCCAAATGCAGCAGCAACAGTGCTTGGAAGCTGTGGCCATAATCCTTTACAGAAGGTTTCTCTCTTAAGGAACACTCAAGAGAAACTCATAGCTAGTTCAAGGCTTGTGTGCATCACAGAGCACTTTAAATAAGCTTTCTTATGAGTTTTGTGCAATGTCAAATGCACTGTGTACAGATGCTGTTGCTTGATGCATCCCCCATTTCTCCCACGTGTAGACAAAGCATGTGGCAGATAAATACGAGCCTTCTCCAAGTCTGCTGTAATGCACTCCTTTCACCCTTGACTTGAAACTGCTGCTCCATTAGGCTTCATTTTCTCCCCCATGCTTAGCAATCTTAAGCCTTGTTCAGCATCCCAGACTTCACCTCCTCCCCACGATGGACAGTGCTGAAGGTCTGTGCACCATCCCTAGTTACTGTAAAGAATTAGCTGGGGGGGCAGCTCTGCAGGCTTTGCAGCAAAGACAGATTAAAAGCAGATGCACAGACAGTAAGGGGATTCTCAAAGGGTTACTCAGTGAAATGGGGAAAAAGAAAGATGGAAGACAAAAGAAAATAATTAATTTTCCTGGGTCAGCAATGCTGTGACTCTGAAAAGAACTGGTAGACATTTAGACTCCAACAAGGAAGGGACTAAAAGACCTCAGCAATCAGAGGAAAGGACCATTTAGCAAATATTGGTGGATTCATTTTTTCCTGTTTTAGCTTTAGCCTCCTGCTGGCAGGATTCAGGCTTTGAAGTGCCACATTAATTGTACCAAAGCATTGTACCTGCAGATTGATGGCAAAACTGACACAGACTCTTAGCTCAAAACATACAGCGGCAGTTCCAAAGTCAACGTTTTTACACTAACTGCAAGTATCCTCGGGATTTCCCTGTAAGCCCTCTGCAGGAACTCACAGTAGCTACTGTTTCTTTTCCAAGGACGCATTCACTTCTAGGGACATGTGGTACCTCTCAAGCTCTGAGAGAATGTAAAATTAGATAAGACAATCCTGATAAGATATAGTTTTATATAGGTTACAGTTTTCTAATTAGAAACCAGCCCTTTTATTTTTACTTGCCCTTCAAAAACATTATAAAAACCTCCCTGCTCCCAGTCATTAGCTACTATGCTTTAACTAAACATATCCATTATTTTTTAAATACAGGACTAAACGCAGTTTAGGTAGGCTCATTAGCCCATTAATCCCTGTAAAGCTCTGTCTCTGTGGCCTGGGATGTGACTCAAGGCAGAGCAGGGCGCCGGGCTGGATGTGCCTGTTTGGAGCCGATGTTTGTCCTTCCTGCCCTTTTCATTTCCACCTCCTTACCCCATGCCACAGCTCACATCGCCTCCGCTGATTCGGGCGGGGAACCGAGGGTCGGGAGAGGAACCCTTGGCACTCCTGCCGTGCACGATCCCCTCCGAAGGCCGGGCGGGAGGGGCGCAGCGAGGCCCTGCAGCAGCCCCGCTCCGGGCGGAGGGCGCAGCTGGAGGGGGAGAGGAGCCCGCTAGCCAGCCGGACGTCAGTGCCATGTTAACCATGGCTGGGGGGACAAAGGCAGCCCGAACCTGCAGCTGCCTGCCCTCACCAAGAGCTTAATCATTTTTAAATTCAGAGAATAAATGCCGTGACCTGCAATTATTCATCTTTTGTGTTGTTAGCTACAGCTCCCTGCGCTGTGCCAAATCACACGGTTCCAGACCGGTTTGGTGGTTGGAGCCTTATCAACAACCCCATCTTTACACTCCTCTGCCAGCCCTCTCCCTAAACCACCCGTCACCCCCCTGCCCAGTCCCTGGTGAGGGGCTTCCAGGGTCTGGGCAGGATCGGCGCTCTGTGCGAAGTCCCCAGGGTGGTGAGAGAGCCCTTGGGGTGGCACACGGCCAGCAAGCACCACACAATGATGCCACCGAGGTGCTGGGCTGTCCTGGCAGGCTCCAGGCAACGGGGAGGAGGGGACCAGGAGTGCCATGTACCTTGCAGGGAACGTGCCGTGCTACCTCCCAGAGTGGCTCCTACCGGCTGCCCTATGGCAGCACCAAGGGTGCACTGTCAGGGAAAAGAACCAGCCACACCAAAAGCATACCTTACCTGACAGATTGCACACTGCATTTGTCACCAGGAAGAGCCTGGGCCGCAGCACAACTGCTTCTCATTTCTGGTTTTAGCCCTAAAACCTGCATTTATCCAAAGCACTTTTTAGACATCCATGGTCGTGAGCAGCCCATGAAAAGCCAGGAAAGCTGCCAATGATGCCACTGTGTCTTTCAGCTCTCAGGGAATGTGCAGCTGCCATAGGGCACCGTCACCTCTGTGACTGCTTCTTGAGACAGACCTAACCCCAAGAGGAGCTGGTGGCCATTACATCATCACTCCTGTCCCTTCTGGGCTATGACTGGAAGAACTGTGCTCTCCTGCAATTTTCCAGGTTGGCTGAAGGACCAGCAGGTGCTGAGCCCGTGGAGGCAGGGTTGTAAGAGCAGGCAGGACCAGGGACAGGATGCCCAGGCCTCCTGCAGACATGCAGCTTGTCTGTGTGCAGCATCATGGAGCTGCAGTGTTGCAGAATTCTTTGGTGGTTTCCTTGTGCCTGGTCAAGTCTGTGAGGCTTCTGAAGCAACTGCAGTTCACTAAGCAATGCTTATTAATGGGACACTTGTCTTCAAGGAGTCCTCAGATCTACTCAATTAGCATAAACAAGTTAAATTTGTTGCTCCAATTATCATTCATATTTAAAAGCAATATTCACTACAGAATCGTACTTTTACGTTTCTAAGTGATACACAGGACTTGGTTCAGGGCATCTCCTGCTTCATGAGCTATGCTTATAATTAGACTCTTTATTTGTCAAGAAATCATGGGGGTTACCCAGAAGATGAGACATAGGTTTGGCCCAAATGATCCTTTTTTATCCTGTGTGAACTTCCAGGGTTGGGAAGCAACCAAACAGAAAGAACACCGAGGGCAGATATAACAGAGGGCTATATATTTGTACATGGGTTATAAACAATAACACAACATTGTTTAAACTAGGAATAAGCAAATAAATGCACTTAAAATAATAGATGAGAACAACCTCCCTCCTATCAAAAGTAAAATTCCAGAGGTGCTCTAAGTAGTAACACTTCTAAAATCAGACACAAAGAAAACTTCATTGTAATAAAATTTGGCTTATCTTCAGTGATATCAGGTTTTACTACTTTTTGAAGATGCCTAAATAGACCTTTGACAGCTGCTACTGTTATGGTATTTGTGCTGCTGGGGCCACGGCATCTAACAGATGGAAAAGATAATGCAATAACAGCATTCATGAGTAATGTTTCAGAAGTAGGAGTCATGGTCTTTAAATAAAACTGGGCAAAGCAGAGCTGAGTCAACTTCACTCCTAGACCAAAGAAAGCTCCAGTTGCTTCAACTTTAACAATATCAAAAATGTTCCTAAAAAACTAAAGGGGTAAAAATTTAAACCTCATACCTGGAAATATGCCTGAGTGCCTGTGGGCTCTCCAAGGACAGCAGCCATGAGGAACCTGTGAAGAGCCCACATGCAGGTGGGAACCAGCTGCTGCACATTGTCTGACCAGGACCACCAGACTCCTTCAGCAAGACCACCCACAGGCTCTCCTCACTGCTTCCAAAATGTGGCAGGAACTGTAAGGAGCTCCCAGCAGCATTTGGTAGGCAAGCAGTCCCAGTCACTGTGGCAACTCCAGAAGCCCTATGTCCTTATTCTCACAGTGATACATCCCACTGGAACCCATGCAGAAGGGAGGTGCACAGAAACCAAATGAGCAGAACACAGCAGTGCCACCCTCTCACAGAGAATGTTTTTAGTGTACTGTTCATAGAAACAACACATCAAGAGAGTGTTGCTTGTCTCCCAGTCAAACTTGGAGACCAAATAAAACATTAGCAAAAACCCACTTTGCTGGGCTGGGTGAGGCAGTGGTTGTGTCATCTCTGGCGTGTTGATACAAATACATGCTGGATCCAGCTTGCCTTTCAGAATAATAGCTCACTCAATCTTCATTGTGGGATTAAATGCATCAACAGCCCTTCAGGGCAGCTCCTGATGGAGCCTGTTACTACCATTTGTACCAAATAAGTGGTTATCAGCCCACAGGAAATTATTGTAGCAAGTCAAAATATTCGGTCTGACTGCCTCAGGGGAGGATGAACTGCTCACACCAAATCTGAGTGTTATCTCATCCCTGGCACCTCTTCTAATCAACGTTTGGCTTGACTGGACAAAAGTTCTTTGTACTTCAACTCGAAAGCTTCTACTGCTGTTGCAAATGGTGAGAAAGGACAGAAGGCAGGACATGAGGGGGAGAGAGAAAAGTGAACTGTCATCCATCAGAGACTCCTTTCCACAAACCCTCACTGAGTCATTTGGGCTTAAATCCCTTGAGATACTGAGGTGTCACCTCCTAATATTCCTTTCAACTTCCTACCCTTGTGTCAGGGCACTGAACACCAGCACCTGGTCCTGCTGCCCCTGAACATGAGAGCTGAGCCTGTGAACACCCACAGCACCAGGATGGCCCAATCCCATTCAGACAAAAAGGGTTTACAACCACAGCTGGTACATGAACAGCCCAATGAAGAGCCAGTAGCATCAGGTTTAGTTAATAAGTTTCCTTCTGCACTGGGAATCTCCTGTGAGCATCTGCATCTCCTGAGGCTCCCTCCTGGCAATCCCTCTGATTTCTGACTCATTTGAACCACTTCCACCAAACAAAAAGGTCTCAGAACTCACACAGAAGTAAATCCTCAAGTCGCTTTGCAAAACCTCTGAACCTCAGGTATCACAAAGTTCAGAGAAACCAAATCAGAAAACCAATTTCTTTGCTTCTGTTGCCCAGAAAACTCACAAATGAAAAGTTTAGAGCTTTCAACTCACATTTTAACTGCAAAAATCAGCCGTAAGCTCAGGGTTTCCTTTTCTTTTGATGAAGTATTTTTCTCCAACATCTTTAACTAATACATGCAAGCATAACTATTTTTGTTATTTTTGGCATTCTGGCCTTGCAAAAACTCAAGACTAAAATCTCTGCTCAACCATCTTTATTTCTTTTTGTGGCTCCCTGGTCTGCAAAATTGAAGGGTTGCTATGGGACCCAATACTGCTGGAATTTATCTGTTTAGAGAGAAGTGTGGTTTAATCTGTGCTTTGAAGAACAAAGCAGAACACACAAAAAAATTACATGGACTGTGCAAAGAGATTATAAAGGAGAAAACAGTACAAAACAATGTAGGTCAAATTTGGGACATAATCCAATATTTTAAATTTGTGGGTATGGGCACAAAAGTTTCCTCTTTAAAATCAGTAGTTGTGTCTGAGAGGGGCTGGTGTGTTTGTCAGCCAGCCTCTTGCTATAGGGGTGGTTTCCCATATAGCAGGGACTTTCCATCTAAACCACACCATTAAATGTCTTCTGCTCGTAACTGACACTTGCAGGGCTGCTTTCACAGAGAAGGGGCCACTGACAGCAGTGTCACTGTGCACAGAGCTAGAGCACAGGGGTGAGCAAATCACCGTTCACAGGCACCAACCCTTAAGTTTCTAATTAAATTAACTCATTTGTACCTGTGGGAAAATCCCATCCCAGTATCACAGAGTGCACTGCACAAGCCAATGCACTAACATTCATAACAACTGATGTGTTAACTGGGGTTTGAATAGAATCATTTCAGCATTAATAACAATTCCATCTCTGGAGATCAAGCCTTTCCTTTCTGTGCATTTTGACATCCTTTAGCAACTGAGCATATTGCTAACAGAAACATAAGTAAAGCCAACACACCAAGTATTTGTTTGCATTAATACAAATGGAACCTGGGGATAAAATGAGTGCTACAGAGCTGTGAGAATCTTTAGCACAAGCAAAAGAATATTAACATTTAGGGACAATACAGTAGATATAGATTCTTAACAGTTACACATATGAAATGCAATGATGGGTGAGATAATGCTCCCAGGCCAGTATCCAAGCACCTTCCACAGAATCTTTAGGAGAAAAAGCTAAAGAACCTGACTAGATAAGAAGCACATCCTCAGGAGATCACATACCAAATTCCTAGGCAATTACTTCTGCTCAGAAACAAGAATTCCTTATTTACATATATCTCAAAGCAACTCAGGGAAACTAAAATTCAGGGTTGGTAAGTGTGCTGACTTACTCCTGGCCTAGAGATATGCATATTGTTGGGTTTGATGTGGGGGGTTTTTTGCCTTTTTTTTGCCTTTTTTTAGCCTTTTTTATGGGAGTTTTTGTTCATTTCTTTTGGGATTTTTTAAGAGAAGTTAGGCCATATCTGTGATTTCAATGAAATTAATGTTTAAGTTAAAATACAGCTATTGCTGAGAACAGATTAACAAGTGATTTGTGCTTTTCTTATTCTGCATGTTGACTTTCTTAAAGGGCCATATGTCAGAATCTGAAGTGCACAGCCAGGATTTTAGTAAAGGCTAGTTTAGAAAAAAAAGCTGTCCCTAATATAGTTGTCTGTGGTAAGCACAGCAGAGGGTAGCTTAAATATTGATTCACTTCAGTTCACACAGGAGGAGATGCATGGTAGCATGTAAAAGACAATTCGTGACAGTATACCTGTGAGCTGCAAAGTAGCACTTCTCCAAAGTGAGTTGGAGGAAAACAGATGCTTCTGCTTGCTGCAATGAAAAAAACACCCTCAATACTATAAAAAATGTGTACAAAAGAAGCCAGGGACCAAATGGTACTTGAAAGATAAGCAGGATGTTTTGAATAATGGCTGAAAACATATGAGTCTAAATTCCCTATCCTCCAAAAGACCTTGTGGGTGGGGAGAAACTATCATGACCTAATTCCTCATTTCCAGATAGATTTTTTTTCTTTTCCCCTGATAGAAGCATGCCTAGTCACTGCAAAGTATAGCATTTAAGGGGGACTGTGTTTGTTACAAAGATTTCTGGGGGAAAAAAATCATCTGTGACTCCACATAACAGGCAGATGAAACGATGCAGCTGCTGGCTCATGACAAATAAAAAATCTTCTGTAGTTACTAGCAAAATGTGACATCCAGGGCTGTTTTTCAGACCTGCTCCAGTTCACAATATGGTCTCTCGAATGGCTGCGCCAGCGTAAGTAGGAGCGGGTGCAAGGGGGAAAGTGGGATCACTTCTTTCAAGTGATTTAATTAGAATTATAGGCTGGGATAAATACCAGAATATCCCTGCCTGCTTCTTTTTAACATTTCCATGTATTTTCTTTTTTTGGCTCTGATTCTGCAAGCAGCCATTGCTTTGGGCAGGACCAAAGGCTGATCTCGCCCTGCATCTGCTTGGAAAGGGTCTGTAACCAAAACCATAGGGAAAAAGCATAAGAAATATGACAAGCTCAGGACCTTTCCTCTATCATCTTCCATTAACCAGTAGTTTAGAATCTTTATGCAGAGCTCACTAAAACTGTGAAAGAATCATATCAGAAGTATTGCTCCTATAGTTCACTGCTACTTGGAAGAAAGTTTTAAGAGAAAAAAAATATAAGTATGTATGAAATAAAGATCTGATCAGAGAAAGGTGCCATCATATAGCTGCAGTAATTACTGCAGTTCAAATAAATACACAAGCTGTCATATGCACAAATACAGATGTATTTCACCAGTCTGCAGGAATTACTGAAAAAAAAAATTAAAAAGCTCACAAAAACCAATACAGAGGGAAAAACAGTCATGGTAAAGCAGCCTCAAAGTGGTGGAAGGGTCATGCTCTAGAGGCACTCAAGCTTTAGCAATCTGGCTGCTGTCCCAGAGGGACTCATCACCCACACCACCTAGGTCAAACTGACAACACAGATATCAGGGAAACTTCTCTCCCACGCACACAGCTATTAAACAATGATCAGTCTAGCTGCTTATCCTGAAAGATTCAAAAGATCTATCGTGTAAAATAAAACCTCATTGTTCCCAGCTTTTAATAATAGTTCTCTGAAAAGCATCTCGAATGATCGTGACCACACAGGCTTTATGGGAGAGCAAATCACAGAGGACAGACCATACATCTTTGCCCTGGGAAAAGCCATGGAGCGTTTCTTCCTGGACCCAAGGATCAACTGGAAAAGCAACTTTGGTTTGGGAGCAGCTGGAGAGAGAAAAGAAGAGGAGAATATCACAAAGGTTTTCAAACCATAATTGCTATGAAAATGTTGTCTTAGAAGTATCTGCTTGCTACTTACTGCAATACAGCAGATCTCAAGGCTCTCAGATGTAGGAAGACCTGCAGCACCACCAGGAAAATGCAGAATCTCATATCTATCTGACTTAATGGTAACTCTTCCCTTTCCTTCCTCTGCCTCCTATGAACTAATGTCCTGGGGTTTCTGTGAGTGTTCACCCTGAAACCTTCCCCAGCAGAATGTAAACTGATGTATATAAATAGGAGCAGGCACATGCAAAGTCAACTGATACAGATATTTTGGGATATTAGTGAAAAAGGGAAAAAAGATAATCCCATAGAACTTGCCTTCACCAGCTGCCCTTCATTCTTTTAATTATTTTTTTTTTCTACTCAAGTATAAATAGTGCTTTAATGGTTTCCTTGAGACAAACTATTCTGACAAATGTTTATGGAGTTAATAAGGAATTCCCTGCTCTGTGAGTAGGTAGATGTTTAGACAGTTTGATATTGGAAACATTACACAGCCTGTGCTGTAGCAGTTTGTAGGAAAGTTTGATGCAAGATCAGTTTCCTGTTCCAGTCATGTCACATTGCAATTTATAGCAGTAGACGATGAAGTAGCAGCTCCAAGGAAAGCATCCTGCAGCAACAAAGGGCATGTCACTGCAAATAGCACCAGTCACCAGTTTGCAGGCTTTTGGGGTTTGTCTTACTGAAGGCCTTTGGGTTTGTTTTTTTTTTTTTTTTCTTTTCTTCTTCTTTTATTTTAATTTTATTTTATTTTATTTTATTTTATTTTATTTTATTTTATTTAGACAACAGAAAGGATAAGAGACCTCAAACCCTGTCACTTACTTGTAGCAGAATGATTGGTAATACCTCTCAGACCTTAATCCAGACCAGGAGTCCACTGGATGAGGTGCTGTAAAAACACTGAAGTTCTTCACCTTCACAGAAGTCACCTTTTCCTGCTTACCTGGAAATATCATCCACAGGTAGTTATTTTGTATCCTAAATCCCAAGCTCTGCAGGAGAGATCTAATGTTTTTTCCCCTGCTGCATATGCTTAAGATCTTCATCCAAGCTCTCTTCAGGGCCTGATTCAACCAAGCAATACACTGGCTAGTATTGCTAGTAAATAGGAGAATTTTATTAAAACAACCCCCACCCTCACCCTGGACCCACAGTAACATGAAACAACATTTCCCCATCGTTGCTCAATCACCATTCAAACAGGAAGCAAAACAAGACTTTCATTTTGAAGTACCATTTTATTTCCTATTAGGTTTGTATACAGAGCTTCAGCCTAGTTCAGACAAACTGTGCACTGTAGTAGCTGTAGGGGCAGGGATGCTTGCATGCTGTGCCTTTGCAAGGCCCTGGGGTGGGTCTGCAGGACAAGGTTTTTGTAGCAGCATGGGGGGGGTACAGGGGTGGCTTTTGTGAGAAAACACCAGAAACTTCCCTGTGTCTGACAGAGCCAATGCCAGCTGGCTCCAAGACAGACCCACCCCTGTCCAAAATCAGTCCATCAGCAACAGTGGCATGGGGTCCGGGATAATGTATTTAAGATGGATGAAAAACCACCTGTGCAACTGAAGCTGAAGAGGAGAGTGAGAATGGGTGAGAGAAACAACTGTGCCAACACCAAGGTGGGCAGGAGGTGCTCCAGGCGCCAGAGCTGAGCTTCCCCTGCAGCCCATGGAGGCCCATGGTGGAGCGAAGATCCACCTGCAACCTGTGGAGGATCCCATGCTGGAGAAGGGGAATGCCCAAAGGAGGCTGTGAGCACATGGAAAGCCCATGCTGGGGCAGGTTTGCTGGCTAGTGACTCCATGGGGGACCCATGCTGTTGGAGAAATTTGAGAACTGTCTGCTGTAGGAGGTACCCCACAAAGGAGAGGGGAAGAGTGTGAGGAAACCCCACCATGAGGAGGAAGGAGTGGCAACAACCAATGAACCATTCCCTGCCCCCCTGCACCATTGTGGAATGGAGACAGAGAAAATCAGGAGTAAAGCTAAGCCCAGGAAAATCAGAGGATGGGAGGAAAGTATTAAGATCTGGGTTTATTTCCCATTATCCTACCCTGATGTGATTGGTAATAACTTAATTTTTCTCCAAGTCAAGTCTATCATTGCTGATCAATCTCTCCCTGTCCTTATCTTGGCCCATGAGCCTTTTGTTTTATTTTCTCTCCCCTGTCCAGCTGAGGAGAGGAGTGATGGAGCAGCTTTGGTGGACACCTGGTCTCTAGCCAGGCTCAACCCACCACACCACCACCTCTACAAAGCACCACTTTACACGCTTTTCAGAACACCAAAGCAGTGAAGTAGTATTTGCACAAAAAAAAATTGCATTATAATAGCAAAAAAAAAAAGTGTAAACTTTTTTAGCGTAACTCAAATACAGCATCTACCTTGAATACTGGGCCACATCCCTACAAGATAATGCATGTTATGGGAGAGCTCTCTGAATAGGGCCTTGTTGTGCTTGTAAGATATGCTAAGGGCTGCTGTGAAGTCCCCCAGTGCATTCTGCAAATCCTCTGCTTTGAGCCAAGGGCTGGTTCTGCTTTGACCAACACAGTCCAGATATCTGTATGTAAGTGGCACCAAAGGAAGAATTCGTCCAAACCACAGCTGAACTTAATCTTTCAGCTTCATAAAATATGTCCTTGGTGTTGGCTCTTGATGTTGTTCTCTGATAATTCCAAGTGGCCAAAACTTCCAAAACTTTTCAAAATGACCTCTGGTTGTGGTCACCTGCCTTAATACCAGGGATCAGACTTCCTTTAGGAGACAACACAGGGAACTCCTCTTGAAGATAAAATGGCAACAGGGAGTTCACTGCTGTTGAAACCAGACAGCATGAACCAGCTTTTTAGAATATTGAGAAATCTACAATCCAGTTTTTCATTTGAAAGTTTAAATATAAGAAGTTTACCCTAGAGTTTTATATTACTGGACCCTCTGTTAGAGCATTGTCCATAAGTCAGAACTCCAGCTGTTTGGGCTGCACTGGCACTAGATTTGATCAGTCACAATGCTGAAAGCCCTCCATCTCTCACTGTTTCATGGTTTCTTCCTCAAGTACCTGTTCCAGTAAGATGTGTTTGCAGATTGGAGGTTAAATGTGGTCCAGACAAGGTCTGACAATCAAGGCAAACTGTACTATGGTAGGGACTTCAATTGATTTCAGGCTTTTTTTTTTTCCTGTAAATTAATCTATATTTTAAATAGCTTGATGGGACCTGGACACATGGGTATTTAAACTTCCCTTAAAAGTTCTCTTGTAAACGAGAGTTTTAGATCTCATTTCTCTCAGTGGCATAGCAGGTAAAGCGGAGGGAGCACACTCATTTGACGTTATCTAGTGAAGTAAGAAATGAGCATAACGAACACAGCCTCCCTGCTTTTCTCTTAATCTTCCCTCAATGCCTGACTACACAACAGCAGCAGAGAGTGCATTGTATTTGCCTGCAGAACTCACCCCACTATGGAAGAAATAATGGCTTTTGTGCTTTCTGTACTCTCAGATCATTTCAGTCCATGGTCAGACATACTCACGCACACTGACACCTGGTCTGGGTCTCTCCTCACAGCCAGGTTTCTGGCATAGCTTTAATAAACTATCAAACTACCTGTTTTGAAAGCAAGATAAGGAGAAGGAAGAGGTAAGCATGAACTATTTCACGAACTTCACAAACCAAGAAAACAGGTCACAATTCTGTCCAACCAAACTTACAATCCTCCTCAAGATGCACAGAAACTACTCAAAGCACAAATACTCAATGAATGCCAAACCTGCACAGCCAGGCAGGTTTCTTCTCTCTGTAGGAGCTTAAGGAGGGTCTCTCCACATTTCTTACATTTCGTTTCCATGTACAAGAAGTCTCCGAGAGGTATTTATTCCATTCACATGAAAAAACAATTTCATGTACTTGAAAGACAAAAAGGATGGCAGCACAGAAAGTTTTCTTCATTACAAAGTGTTTTTCCATCAGGCAATTATTTATAAGAACTTTTGTTAACACTGGAGTTGAGGCTCTGGAACAAAGTGGATATATTGTTTACTAGCTTTGCCAGTCAATCTCCTCTTACAAAACCTCTCCCTTCCCCCTCTCCTTTTCCAGCCAAGTCAGTCCCTTGCATTGCTTAGGAGTTTCCTTTGTCACCAAGATCTCCTTTTCCACAAATTGTCCCTTGAATAATGCCATCTTCAATATAGTGGCCTGAGATATCCGTGCTCCTGCAGAGAACTGTTGAGGGGATCCGAGATGAGCGTCTCTCCTGGCTCCTATCTTCAGAGGAGCAGCAAATCATCCTTTTCATGGTAGCCCACATCTCATCATCTTTGTATGAATAAATTATTGGATTCATGACAGAGTTCAACAGGGCCAGGAGAAGAAACCACCTTTTAACATGCTGAATCCCACAGTCAGTACAGTTCAGGCCATCAAGCAATAAGACGACCAGGCCAGGGGTCCAGCAGACAACAAAGGCACCTAGAAATATAGGAGACAATAAAAAGAAAACCAAACCTGACTTCAAACTTCTAGAGTTTTGGAGTGTTTAATATCTTATAAGATTATTGAGTTTGTCAAAATTCTACACAAAAATGAGAAAAGCAGGAGAGGACAAAATTCTAATGACAGTAGCAAGATTATATCTGTTACAGCTCCTCTGCCAAGCCCTGAGCAGGAGACAGGGCAGCTCTCAGAAGACTGCAGGGAGCAAGACTCTGAGCTGCTGACAGCATCAACTCAAACACACATGGGAAAAGGTCATCAGCAGTGATTTATCCATGCTGATAAATAAACAGGACCTCTGGAGCATTTAAAAGCAGAGAACTGGCACTTGAACACACTTCCTCTGTTCATCTCTCTCATGTACTGGAGGAGAAGATATCAGGAGGTTCACTTCCACAACTGCCATAATATTCTAAAGAGAGAAGTCTGCTGCCACCCTACAGCTGACTCTGCAGTGCCAATTAATAAGACAGGGGTCACATAATTTAAACATGTCTTGGGTGGGAAACCCACAGCTAGTGTAGAATGCATGCCCCTGCCTATGATGCACAAGCACAAACACTGAGCCCACCTCCTTCCACTGCTCCCTCCCAGGCTCTGCATGCTGAGACACAGTAATTTGGCTGCAGGAAAAAAAAACCAGGTTACACAGGAAAAGAGAGGAGGAAACGAATAGATGAGTTGGTGAAGCTGAAGTGAAGAATGTAGCAGTCAGGGCAAAGAAATTAAGAGGAGGGAAAAACAAAACAAAACAAAACATAAAAAGTATCAGGAAGCAAGTGGATAATGGTGAAGGAAGAGAGGCAAAAATATTAAAGGGAGAATAAGGGAGATCTTAGACAGACTGAACACAGCACAAAGAAAGCATTAAAACCACAGCTCAGAAGGCAGTTCAATATTGCATTTGCACCTTCCCATGTTCCTGCACGCCCACACCATAAGTGAGGGTGAGGAGGGGTAACATTGCTACCAAATGCAGCCTGGGCCACAAGTTGGAGAGGGGCCCTGGACTGCCCCATCTGCCCCTTGGTCTCCCTGCTGCACTGCACCCGTGATCCCTTGCCCAGAGCCCAGGGAAGGAGTAGCCATATGCATGATAATAGTTACTTAGCACAAGCCACAATTGCTGTCTGACATACAGAAATAGAAAATTGCAACTCTGCCCAGCAGTCAGAGTTTGAACAATGTACTGAGGAAATTCCAATCACTTGTCAAAGCAGTGTTTCCCCATTTTGGAGCTTAGAAAAAAAAATAATTCAACAAATAATAGCATCTACATGCCTAAATGCTCTCTGGGGATGTGGCTATCTGTTTAACACTTTTGGTAGAACAAGCAAGTCCACCTCATCTTTTAAAAGCTGCTGATATTCCCATATCCAAGCTGTGGAAGCCAGCAGTGGGAGGGAGCCAGGATCACAGGCAGCACCAGAGGCAGTGCTCAGCAGCACCTCAGCCACCCCACCAGCTGTGCTGCACACAGAGGCTGCTGTCAGCAGCACTGACACTGACCCCATGAAGGACTGGAGAGGACACTGCCCGTATGACAGGCAGGCCATAATGGCATGTTAGTGGATTTGTGTGATTTAGCAAGCACTAGGATTGCTGAAAAATGTATCCAGGACAAGGTATTGTGGATCTTGCACTCCCGGACTACAGACAAAATTCATCTGATTTACTCTGTTCTAGGCAACACTGAGCAGAAAGGCAAGAGAACACCGTCTTCAGAAACCAGATTTCAGCTCTGCTGTACCAAGATTTTTGCGATGCTAAGTACTAATTTCATAGTGTTAGTTTTGAGATACTGGTTAACATCAGTAACATTCCTCCATTGCCCACTGGCATCACGAGCTGCATGCTGCTACCACAACACTTGTTTTCCCTGCTCAGTCTCTGTACTACACACTGGTTTGGCTCCTGCATGCTGAGTAAGCAGTTGTGACCAGGGTACCAGCTCTCTCTTATTGTCTGCAATGGAGAAAAAACCACACAGATTTGCTGTCCTGGGGTTCACCAGCAAATTCCATCAGTTTTAACAAGCCCTGTAACCCAACCACCCAGACAATACTGTGCCTAGTTAAGTGTCTCAGCAAGTATTTGGACACAGAGCTTTCACTACCTACCAAGGGTGACTAGCAAAGCTGCCAATCCACCAGCTCCATGAAGAAACTGAGATGGTAACAAACCTTCCTTGGAACAGACACTGAAAGCATTTTGACCACTTGTACCATAAAGTGTGCAAGGTGCAACCATGCTTTTATGGAAGTCAGCAGTGGAGGAAAGAGACCCCAAAAGGCACATTTAAGAAAAGACACAAATCTCTCCTTCAAACAGAACCCAAGATTGCAGGCAGAAATAGTCCACGAACATGTAGGATGCGTCCCTGTCTATCTATACAAGCAAAACCCTAAAAGGTTTCAGCTGGAAAAGTGACGGAAGCTAAAAGACACTGCAGGCATGTCTCCACACATTTCCCACGACCAAAAACAAGGACAGGGCAAAGCAGTTACAGTGTCACGGTTACTGGATGATGCTTTCATGGGGCTGCTGCTTTGACTCCATCAAAGCCACATTTTGCTCTTAGCACCACAGAGATGAAAGTGAGGCACGTCTCAGACTCACAGCCTAGCTCAGATTCTGTTATTTTTACCACCAAGCTTTCAGAGGGGACCATGATTAAGCATAAAAATATACTTTAGTCTCAGCCCTTTGGCAATTTTCTTGTTTGCAGAATATTTATCCCATAGGAGCTCCCCTCCCTGATGAAGTGCCACACTCCAAAAATAATTTAACTTCTGGGACTCTTTAAAATTCACAAAAGTGACATGAAATACAGCCTAGCTGCCACATATATTAGAACAACTCGGAGTCTTTCCACCATATTATGGGAGATCAGGTGTCACAATGCCTGAAGGTTAGTTTGAGGATCTTCCATTAGATTCAACCATGGAATTTTGTGTAAATTACATCATCTCTGTTTAAAAAATTAATTCCTGTGGATCTGGAGGCACTACTGATGCTTCAACAGCTTAATTTCATAAACTCCTGCACATCAAGGTTGTCCCTGAACATGCCAACACTGAGAGAAAAAAGAAAAGTGCAATAGGTTCCAGCTGCCAATGCCACATGTGCGACCAAGTTAAAACAGCAAGTTACCAATTAAACTATAAATTCACTGAAACTGAAAATCATCCACCCCAAAGCTGCTATTTCAGCAGGAATCTGGCTGCCAGGTTCAGAGGAGCTACCACATACACAGCCACCTGAAAATCACACACCCGCACACCTGCAGCCACTCTTCTGCAAAGCTACAGTCACAGCCTGAGCTGGGAATATGCCACAAGGTCAGCCCAAGAGGATTTTAGCCTCTTTTTCTTGGTCTCACATCTTCCAGTTTCGACTACATGACTCCCTGTGGTTAAGCATGCCAAAGGGAAAGCCTCACTCCTATGCCACGATGGACTATTAGGGGTTGTGGCAGGAATATGCAGACGACAGGGACTTGACTCCCAGCCTCTGGAAGGGATCCTCCAAACCTAACTGATGGTGCAAAAATCCACCTGAAGCTGCAGTCACTAGGAATCCATGAAATGACACTAAAATCTCAATTCCCTCAACTCTCAACTGTAGGGCCACAGGAGGAGAACACCCAGAGAGGACAGGGATGTTTTGTTGGAAGGGCAGCCAGCCACAGCCCAGCCTTCTCAAGGGGTCAGCAGGATCAACCTGGGAGGAGCAGCATGCAGCAGTGCCCAGCTACACACAGCCTCCTTCCACTCAGCAGCAGAGGAGAAGGATTTTGTCCTGAACATCCCATGAAACCAACGAAGCACATGAATGTTGGGGTTTCTTATGCTTTATCCAGCACAGCATCTTGGAATGGGTTTTTAGTTAAGATGATACCAGGCATGTACTCTGAAGTATTTTCAGATTTTTGGGGGGGGGGGGGGGGTGGAAACCAAAAAAAACCAAAAAAACCCCAACAACATTAAAAATAACTGCTTTGGGCAAAACTCACGTGCTGCATATAGCTCTAGGCTCTAGCATCAGTAGTTATAAGCAGAATTTTTGAAGAATCACTTTGGTCACTTGGTGCCTCCCGTGGTAATTGGAAAGTCCAGGAAACAAGCTATTTGTTTTTTAATGTGTTTTGCACAGTGCTTGAACAACTTGGCAGGAGACCACATTTCAAACAGTTTAAAAAAATAAGTTCTCATTCTTAGAAACAAATGGTTATAAAAAGCCCCTCAGAGTCAAAATTTGGAGAACTGATATGAAGGAATATGCCAAGATACATTTTCTCTGACCCATAAGCTTGAAGTAGACTGTACATCCAGAAACTTCAGCACTAATATAACTTCTTTGGAAGCAGGCTCTGTTTCTGTTTTGTTTCTGACTGACAAAGTAAATATACAAAATTATGATCTCTAAAGTAGCTCTCAGGCTAAGTTAAACTTGCCTGGCTCAGCACACAATAAATGTTCTGCCTGAATTATAGCTCAATTTCATGGCTGAAAAGCCATATGCTGTAAGAAGCAGCTAATGCTGAGCTTCAAATCAACCCATTGCTCTAAGACCCCACTCCCTAGTTAAAGAAATATCAAGTACCAAATGAGATTTTAAGTGGGGTTTATTTCCACACAACAGTCACAGAGAACACTGAAGGTTTGCCACAGGCTAAAGGACCATGGGGGATGAGGGGATGGCAGCCACCATCCCTGTCCCTCCAATTCCCACACAGGCTGCAGGGGGCAGTTCTGCCTTCAACAGAAATGCTCAGAGAGCTGCTTTTTAAAAGTGCTCTGTTTTTTCTCTTTCCAATGCAGCAGTTAACTACAGTCTAATCATCCCTATGCTTTAGGGCAGGATCATATTCAGAGCAATTCAGATTTTTTGGCAGGGATTTTCTCCTTCCAGGTGGGTGGTTTAGCTTTCACTGCACTAGGGCTTAGGTGGGATTGAAGATCAAACCTTGCTCTTGCAAGCCAAGGGCAGAGGGACAGGAACAGCCACCAACTGACTCTCAAAAGAAGAACATTTGGGGAAGGATTTAGAAAGAAAAGGCTCTGGCAGTGGACAAGCCAACACCAGAAGACACAGAACTATAATTGAGAACCTTGTACGTGCTTGAAATATCAGTCCACTTTCTTTTACAAGGTCAGGCACTGTGAAATTTAATGGATTTCAGCTTCTGAAGCTCTTTAAGACATCATTGGGTAGACAAAGGTGCTATGTAGCACAGCACTATTATTTCAGAAAAAAATAATAAAATCAGATACCATACTGTGCAAACGGCATCCAAAAACTGCAAGGAGAAGAAAGTGTCCTCAATTTGAACTTCCTACCCTGGCAAGTCCTACCTCCATGAAAAATTACACTTTTCTCCCAGAGCTCTCTAATACTACCATGCTGCAGTATGACACAACTGAGTCCCAGGTATACATGACCGCCAGCTTTCCCAAAAGCTCCAGCTTTGCTACATTGGCTCATCCAATCCCAGAACAGCTGTTAGAGCAGTAAAGCCATATTTGTGGGTTTAGAGTCCACCACCACCCAAACCCAGCTTCATAAATGTCTCAGTGTACCCCCAGTTCCACCTGGAGCCCTGCTCACACCACATCTGGTTTCCAGGACACATCTTGTTCAGGTTCAAGTAATTCAGGGGAAAATTGACTGCTACAGCTGGTTTTGTTCCAAGGATCAGTCACCTGCTCAGTTCATCTCTAATTTAATGTGCACTACGTCACAATTCCCTGTTGAAGTGATCTGAGCTGCTTAAGTATCACCAGTGTCTTTAGGGTAGAACCCAAGGCAAATATCATGTTATGATTTATAGATCTAAGGCTAGATTCTACCGTCATGGTCTAAAAGTATTTTGCACCTAACATTATCCACAGAATAAAGGTGAATCCTTCCCCTGAAAAGCAAACCTTATCAAAGTCACAGACCCACCAGCCATTCTCTCCTTTCCCTAAGGAAGGTGCATTTCCAGGGGGGAATGTTTCTGTGTCTAGGAAACAGCCAAGAGGAAGATGTGCAAAGAAAACTATCGACATTCAACATTTGTGCTCATGGCCTTGTACAAATATTAAAAAGCATTATTTTGAAAATGTTCTACTAGGTAATTATAAATCTTCACAAGCCTTTCTCCAATGTGTTTTGTATCTTGCTGCTAAAAAAAAAAAAATCCAAAAACCTTTACCTTCCCAATTTGTGTTTTGTAACAAGGTGCCTACGCTTCTCTTCTATGTGCTGACCAGTCCTCTAGCTCACATTTCTGCATAGTGCAACAGTTATTTCACTGTCTAAAGCACACAGAAGTCTAGATGCCTCCAGCACGTAGGTTCAGTGAGGTTTTTTTGTGTTAGGAGGGCTGACCAATTTTTATGGAGTTTTTTTGTTGGTTTGCTTCAAATAAAATCTAAACCAAACCAACACAAATGAATTCACTGGCTCTGCCAGCCTTGCCCACCATGGTTTGTAGTCTCTTACCTAAGACAGTCATGACAGTCTTCATAAGTTTCACGGGGGTTCTCCTCCTGCTAATGGACCCACTAGTGTGTGATGACAAGACATTGGTTTTCCTCTGGACGTACATGTAGATTCTTATGTAAACCACCACCATAATGAAGAAGACAACCAGGTTTAAGACACTCCAAAACACCAGGTAACTTCTGCTGTAAATGGGTGCCAGGGATGAGCAGACAGTAATGTCACAGAGGCAGTTCCAACCCAGGGTCGGAACAGCACCCATGAAAATAGCAATGGCCCAAATTGATATGATTAAGAAGGTGACTCTCTTCTTGGTGAGATTGCTGTGGATCTTCATCCTCATGATGGACATGTGGCGCTCCACGGCGATGACGAGGAGGTTCACCAGGGATGCTGTCAGGCTGGTGTCCAGGAGACCCTGACGCAAAAACCAGCGGTTAACCGTCAACGTCTTAGACACCGGGCCCGTGTTGAACATCAAGAAGACATAGGCAATTCCAGCAAAAAAGTCTGCAGCTGCTAAGTTGGCCAGAAGATAATAAAAGGGAAAATGAAACCTCTTGTTCTTCACCACAGCTGCTATGACCAAGGAATTAGAAATAAAAATGAAGAGGCAGAAAAATGTCCCAAAGCACAGAACACCAATGAGCTGTGGTCCTGTCCACTCATCCGCTGTGTCCGTCTTTGTCCTGTTGTAGAAAAAGTCCATGCGCTTGTCATAGTAGCATTCGTTCATCCTGGATTAAAGCCCCTGCATCCTAGGAAGGGTGGAAGGGAAAAAGAAAGATTAACAATCAGCTAGTAGTCCTTGTTTTGATCACCATACCTTCCTTTTTGGGCGACAAGGGGTTGTGACAGAGACATGAGAAGGTATATACATGGAGGCCCTAAGTAAAAATTCAAACTTGTACAGGGTGGATGGAGAAGATATTCTGGAGGACCATACTGTATGATGCTTGGATGAATCGGGAATTTTATAGGATTTTCCTACTTAAAAAATTCCAGTACAGTTCTTTTGCTTTAGCAGTCATACTGTACAGACAACAAAGTGGAAGTTAAGAAAATTACTTTCTGGAGGTCATGGAGAAAATCTGAGCAACAGCCAAGCCATCCTTGCTGTGAAATCCCATGTTTGAGCCACAGCCCCATCATTATTTCCATTTCTCAGTATAGCAAGTTGGGATAGGGAAGCATAAATCATAACTCTTCCATTTTTACTTACTAAGCAATAAAAGGCCCATTACAGAAAAAAAAATTGGTTTTTCAATTATATATTAATTAATGCAAAAAATGTATGCATATAAGATACTACAGGCATATATATTCTGAGCACATATCTGTTATTTATTATCAGAGGACTTAAGTAAATGTGCTGAAAAGGGAAAAATATTTTCTAGATAGTTGACTATTCATTCTAAAACCAGGAATTATTTTACTGGGCTCTCAACCCACAGGCTTGTGAGCACCACACAGCCCAGTTATCTTTAAAACAAAAATGCAGTTCCCTATGCAACCAGAGGTTAAAGCAAGCCCCAGGAACAGCAGCATGCTGAGGTTTATTTCTCATACCTACTCAGCACTATTTTGGACACAGGGCTATTAAACCTGATGATGGAGAGGGAGTCCAAGTTCCAGATTACATCACACTTCTGCTACTCTGGGGAGGTCAATGTCAGCTGCCTTGGCAATTTTACTGCTTTTTTTATGAACCAAACTGAACCTGGAGTAATTTACACAAGAGCTCTGACAGCAATTGCTCATGGCTGCTGGACCCCATGCAGGGTCTCACAGCATAGAAGGGAGAGTTTGTGTCCGATCATCACCAGCCTTCACATTCCCTGTCAGTATCTGAAGAAGGGTTTTAACAATTCATTAATAGATATTGTACAGTTTTAGCAAAACCCAGGAACAGAATCATGGCACAAGATCCTAATCAAGTTAGATATTATACAAAGTGGCAATCAACAAAATACCTAGAAGTGGTTACAGATAGAAAGATTTAAAAATGCATAGGCTTTCCACCTCTGCAGCTAAAATTGTTGACAGATAAACATCAGGTTCACTTAGTCTATTATCACCCTGTGGTTATTTTACAGTTAAATCTCATCTCCTCAGGGACTGAGAAGCAAATTAAACAATCCCCAGCAGGCTGGTTAACACACCACTGTTATATTAAATGTTCTTTCCAAGCTTTAAACTAGAAAGGTCCACCTTTTTTCATTTGTGTTATGCTACCTGTGTTATTTCATGCAATATTTACAGTAATTTTAAATCAAATTACACTATTCCATAATTAATATTTTCAGGAAATTTATAAAATTTATATTTCATTTTTCTGAACTAGTTCCTTAGCCTCTTTTCCTTGATTTTTCTTAATTCCCACCTAGTAGTCAACATGAAAGCAGGCCACTGGACACTGTTGTCCATTTTATTATCCTCAAGAACCCGGCCAGCAACTTTTTTTACAAAAGACTATATTATTTAGAGCATCAAATTTAAGCACATAGTCAAAACTAAGAACAGCTACTTAAGGACAAGAAGTGGAAGGAAACAAGTAAATCATCCCATGTGCTGAAATATTACAGAGCATCCCTTCATCTAAAAATAAAAAGCCTCAGCAATGCAGATCCACTGCAATGAGTCAACTGTAATTCTGCGCCCACTGCTCCCTGTTCACTGCAACAAAGGGGAGTTGGGCAGTCAGTACATTCCCCATTCTCACCTAGGAAGTACTCGAAAATCAAATCCAGTCTCTAAGTGACCAGAAGTCCCTGAGGAGCTGCAAACAACAGCTACTCGAGTAGCTGAGTGCTGGGAACCCTGCCAGCAGAGAAGCCTCAGCTCTAACACAGCAAGGCAGCAAAGGACTTACTGAGCTTGACATTAAGCTTCTACAGAACAGCCCAAATGCCTGCAAATAGAAGTAGCATTTTGGGCAAGAATGGCAGGGTGAAAAAAAAAGAAATCAAACAAAACTGTGAAAATTACAGGGAAGGTTTTCTGAACATGTTGTATCTTACTGTGTAATCATCTCAACAGATGAATCTCTTCCTTGCAGTGACAGGAGAGTAAAGAAATCTGCAGATGCTTTTTGTATCTCATCTGTTTAAAAACTTAAAGAGATCAAAGATATCAACCATGAATTTATTCTAAATATTTCAGCTTAATGAGGTCCCATCCTTATCTGAAGTAGTAACCAAAGGAAGAAAACTATTCACACATCTGTAATTCTCCACTGAAATAATTCTCCACTACAAACACTTACTGTCACACAGCAGAGCTCAAATGACAAATGATTTTGATAGAGATGTCTTGAGGTGTTGAGGTAAGAGGAGAAGGGGTAGAAAAGCATCCAGCTGAGGTCTCAGAGTCACAGGGCAGACTCTGGAGATTTCCAAATGGAAGTTGCACCAAAGCAGAAGCTGAACTGGAGCTGGTTTACATCCCAGCACTTCGAAGGGGAGATGCAGCACTTGGCCGTCTGCACCAACCTGTGTGCAAAAAGCACTTACAGGGGCCTTGCAGACAGTGGTTTTCTTCACACCTTTATCTGAAGTAGCCTGGTCTCAGGGGAGCTGTACAGCTGTGACAGAGCTATGCAGCTGAAACCTCAGTGGTCCTGCCCCAGTCCACACCAGGCACAAGACGTAGGTTAGGATATCCCACAGTTCCTGGCATGTCACATGTCCTGGCAGGACTTTCTTCTCCAGGTCTTCTCTTCTGCAGCCAAATCAGAGATGCTTATCTTAATCAGGGCAGGTTTTAACTTAAGGACAAAATAACCCTTAACTATAACCCTTTATTAAAAATAATCCTTAAATATTACATATTTCAGATCTGTTTGTTAAGTACACAAGAATTTGAGTATTCAGGAAAAATATTGTTCCAAGTTAGTAGAAAAACAGCTGAACTTGTCAGTCCAGACTTAAAAAGGCAAGAGGGTCATCCAGAGCGCAGCAGAGAGCTCCCCTGTTGTGCTACTCACTTGAAGAAGAATTGCCTTATTTTGCTGTGAAATTGGCTCTCCAAAGCTGGATAGTACTTGGGTATTTTTTATGAGAAAGGATGGCAAGCCACCTCTATTCACCTGTTCTACTCCACTTGGTGTTTCCTATCCCACCCTGCAGCCCTCCAGCAGTTATCACATGGTGCATATTCTACGGGTGAGTTCAGCTAACAGCTTGCTCTTTTACTTGCAGGCAAATACATCAAAACTTGTCAAGTGCCAAAAGCTTATCCTTGTCTAAAAGGTTCTTTTCCTCATTCCAGTTTATTTAATTACCTTATTTCGACCAATAGTGGCCACAAAGATCACAAACTGATGGACTATGAACTGCATTTTCCTCTACCACTGTTGAGTAAACATTCAAGATTTTTCTCTTTTTTTGAGTGGGAAAAATCCTTTGTTCCAAAAGATCTTAAAGGATTTTGGGTTTTAGTTAATTTTTTTTTCAAATATGAAAGTACACTTTAAGAATTCTTCCCAATATAGAACATCCTGAACTTTGTCTTAATGACAGTTTGTGTATTTTAATTGATTATAAATTCCTCTATGAAAGTATAACTCCTACCAAGTCAGAATATGTTCTTCACTGTTCTTTAAATAAAAATCAAGAATTTGCATTGGCATGTAGGAATATATTGTACTAGCTACCTGAATAAAGGGTTAGTGAAATAAAACATCACCTAGATAATGTTTTTGACTAAAGGTTTGGCTGGTTGCAAGAAATGGTTTAAATGCTGGTTGCATTGCAAGCTGGTTGCAATGGTTGTTACTCAATTGGAATCTTGTTTACTTCAATAAATTCACTAAAATTCTGTATATTTATAATGAAACTTAATATCAGTTATTTAAGTCAAGGATTTTGCTGATTGAAACTGCGATTAAAACTAGCTTTAAGTAATTTCGATTAAAAATTAAATCTTGCCTGTAAACCAGCTCTAAATTGAGTTACTCATTATTAATACAAACATTTCTGAAGGAAAACACAAATAGTATTTTAATGATAAAGTCACTATAAAATTTCTCCTGCAAGCCATAATGTGATTCATGGCACACCCCCATGGCTTTCTGCCTCTTTCCTGTCCATTAAAAACCAAGATGTTTCAATACATTGGCTAGAATTTTATTGAAGGGCTGGCGTCAGTTTGGGGGACTTTGATGGCTCCTGCCCTGTTTCTGTATAAATGCAAAAGGGAGGCAGCAGACAGGCCTGGGTTGGCACAGATAGCTACTGTGAGAGGATGCAAGCCAACTTTAGAGATGGACTGAAAGGTCCTGAGAGCAAAACTGAGCCTACAAGGAGGATGATAGTGGTGAATCCCATCAGCAGGGCAGAAAGTTCATCCTAAGGGAGAGGGAGGGGTGTGTGCCCAGGCAGAACACCAGCCTGATTTACTGCTGGTTTTCCTGAGCTGGTGCAGGAACTTCTGTGCAGGATTTCAGGGCAGTTCAACACCCAAAGTGATACACTCTGGAACAGGAGAGATCACAAAGCCAGTACAGTCCGGGCAGGTCTGTGAGATGGCGCAGAGGAGCAAGCTGTGCCCAGGCTCAGCCTGCAAACAGGCAGGCTGCCAGCTCTGCCTGAGCACCTCCAGGCTCCCTGTCTCCATTAGCAAAGATCAGGTATTAAATACAGATCTGTAAGAGATTTTGAAACTTATTACAAAAGTTACTCTGCAAAAAGCTGAATTTATCTCACTGTCTGATCACAGGCACAGGTGGCAGAACAAGGAAGAGTCACTTGAAATACTCTCTTCACATTCAGACTGTCACTGCAGAGAAATAGCAGCAGCAATTGCATACTTGCACATATTCCTTCAGCTTTTTAAATGTACCCTACAAACACCAGATGGCTCTTGATAGAGCACCACAAAAGGGGTGTTTGGAGGCTTGCAGCCTTTTCAGCCCCTGCCAAGGGCTCCCCACAGCACTGCACTTGCCTGCCTGCACCCTGTTCCACAGGCAGACACAGACACCCTCTGTCCCATCCTCTTCTTCTGGATAAACCACTGCTGCTGCTGCTTTGTTTTTCTCATTACTGAAAAGCTCTCTCTCACCTTATTCCCCAGAGGAAGGCACAGGCAGAAGGAAGCCAGGGTGCTGGGCAGCCAAAGCTATACATACCAGCAGTAGCAGTTCAGAATGGGAATTGGTTCCTTGTTCCCCTCCACACCCTGCTACATGTATGGCCACGGAGGAAAACACAACCACATGATTGCACAGTAACCCAAGAAACCCATCCAGGTTACCTCAGCTTAGAAAGAAATACCATTGCAGAAAAGGGTGTGTAACAAAGCAGAAGCCAAAAATGTTAATAGGTAACTGTAAGGAAGAGTTGTGTGAGGTAAGTGCTCTGGCTCACTTTTAATTGTTTTTAATAGTTTATTTATATTATAACCAAAATCAACTTAGAGAAACAAACTGAAAGGAAGCACAGTGAACACAAAGTTATGCATACAAATATATCTAAAGTCTTTTTTTTTTAAATCTGATACTACTAGAGGATGTAATTGAAGCCAACACTCATTTAACAGGTTCTACAGAGACAAATTATCTCAGATATGCAACTGTTTTAACATTTTGTTTATTACAGAAATTGTGCAGGCACTGCCTGTACTTGAAACAGCATGGTACATGGTACACGTCAAGGACCTGAGAATGTAATTTTTCAAAAACAATTTTTACACGCAGTTTACCATTTGAAAAAAAAAAAACCCGCCAAAGTTATGACTAAAAAACTATGATGCCAAATGAATAAGTTCTTCAACTAAAGAAATTACTTATTAGAAAGGGAATCTACTTGTGGTAGTGTTTGGCTCTGTTTTTTTTCTTTAACTGAAGTATCTCCAAGTTCAGACAAGTGGCTGAACTCAAATCAATCCCTCCCGAGCAGCATTATTCCATTACCTTTTAGACTAAGGAGAGCAAAATGCCACATCCATTTTCTTCTCTCCAAGCCTGTTTCACCTACATAATGTTAACTTATGTTACTTAATGGCAAGTACAGTTCACCTACATAATGTTAACTTATGTTACTTAATGGCAAGTACAGCAGCACTCATACTTCCACCATGGTTCTGGATATTTCCAGTAACAGTCCATTTCCGTGGTGTCATCTTTTGGACTGGGAAGGGAGTGTGGTAAAAGTAGTGAAGCTGATTCTTTGGCAACTCTCAAGTATCCATGGTGGAAACATTTAAGGTTTTTATTTATCATATATCCTGCTTAAAAGACCAATGCTATATGGTACAAGTAGAGAGCAAGGAAAGTATTAAACCTGCCAAAAATGTAGAACCTCAAGACTAAATATTTAAAGTTGCAGAGAGAGGAAGTAGTATCGTCAGCCATGAACCACAGTGCTCTGTACACACAGTCTGATAAGAGGCTTAGAAATCACTGTCAGGGCACACAAGTGTCACCCTGTGGATGTAAATGACAATGCTGTTCCTCTGCAGACTGCTGCAGACTGACACCAACAGTTGAACTGGGAAACAGAGGTACAGGGGCACCTCCACCAAGGTATTACAAAGCTCAGGCTCCAGCTCTGGAAATCTCTTTAGTACAAAACTGCTCTAATACAATAAATTGCTTCTGAAAGCTCTGATACATTGCAGAAATTTGTTAGGGACAGATAGCAAGTAACTCACTAGTTACCACAAGTTTAGACTTCAGACTTTGGTAATTTAAGACTTTCTGAAATTATGGTTTGCTAGACCTATATATGGAGTTCAAACTAAAAACTTTGCTGCAAAGCCTTCATTTAGTCTCCTTTAAGTGTGGTTCTGGAAGGAGCTGGCAGGTCATCCTATAATGGGGAAACAGACACAGCATTTAAAGTATTTAAAAGTCATTCAAACAGCCTATACATTGTGAAACTTGCCTAGAAGAAAATACCTGTTCTGCTTCTAAAGTAAGTTTCCTGTTTCTGCAGAACTTCCAGGTTCTCTCACTGATCACTACCAGCTCCATTTTACCATTCAACAAATCAGCTTTCTTTCACAAAACCTACAGAATGTGGATACAGACTATTTTAGCACAGTCCCAAACAAGTCAACTTTTACTGTTTATTTTCAGCACATACTGACCTGGACTTGAATCACACCACTGCTGATTAAAACAAGTCACTTGACTACATCTGATGTGCTAAGAGATTCAGAGCCTGGGTTTGCAAGCAAATGTGTCAGTGGAACTGTTAGAAATAGCACACTCCCAGACATATTTGCTCGAGACATAGAAGCTGGCCTAATGGCATAATAGTAGAATTCAGGTGTGTCAGTCTTTAAGACTAATACCCAAGGTAAATATATTATTCTACTGTGTCAAATCATACAATTCCGAGATTTTATTTCATTATCTGATAGCATAAAGCTCATGTTGGAAGACATTCCTAAATAGTCAATGGTCAGTCTAGCACAAGAGGATAAGGACACAGCCAGTCTAACTTGCCTGAAACTTTCACCTAGCATTCTGAAAAAAAGCTAAATACATTTCTCAGCTTTACATGGTGGTAAGAACTGCTGCTTCTTTACTGATTATGCAGATTTGGTTTGTGGGGTTGATTTGTTTGTTTCCTTTTAGTTTAATTTTCAGCAGAGAGATAAGCCTAGTGAAATCAGATTTTTCACCATATAACTGGATTAGAGCTGTGCTTTCTACTGCACCATTTAGAAGACCATAAGGACATGCAAGAAACCACACACTCAGCACAGCTTAAAGAACAAAGCTACGGCAAGGCAGCTTACCAGTCTGGAACAAGAAATGTCTTTTTCTAGACTTACATCACAGATAGGAGAGCAGACTTAAGTACACGGTCTCTGGAAACACAAGGGTACAAAACTGCTTCCTCTGCCTCTCCCCCGCGCCCCGACTTTGTTTCCTTAAGGGAAAGAACTTATCATACAATATAATGGCAGTGATTTTTTTTTTTTCGGTGTATCGCATAGATTAAGATAACACCGTATTTAAAAATCCACTTAAGGGCAGACCCTTTGCCAGCGCCCGCCGTCCGGACCAGCTGCCCGCGCCTCAGCAGGGCAGGGCCCCCGGGCACGCAGGGCTGTGCAAACGCAGTCTCAAATGTATGGAAACTCACGTGTATGTGTTTGGACGCTCGTGTCCGTGTCCGCACGCACCGCGACGACTCCGACACGGGCGCTGCCCCGCCGGGCTCGGGCTGCGCTCCGGGCGCTGCCCGCTCCGCTCACCGGCACGGCCCGGGGCGCGCCCGGGGCTCCGGCCCCACCGCACAGAGCTTCACACGACTGCAAAAAGTTTTGCCGGCCAGACTCCCCGGAGGAAAGGCGCATTCCTCCCGGAGCTCGTCCAGCCCGCAGTAGCAGCGCTCCCAGCGCTGCCCCCTTCACCGAGCCGCCGCCCCGGGACGCGCCCGCCCGCCCCGGCCCCACTCACCGGCAGCCCCGGCGCGGAGCGGAGCAGCGCCAGCGCCAGAGCGGGCCCGCCCCGCCGGCCTTCACCCGGCCCGCCCCGCACCTGCCCCCGGCCGCCAGCGGGAGAGCTCGCACAGCCTTTGTTTCCTCCCCGGGACCAAGGTTTGGCTCTCCCCCGGCACGGGCGGCTGCGGAGAACGCTATCGCCACCCCCGAGCGAGAGGGAGCTGCACAAGCCTGAAGGGCTGCGGTGCCCGAAAAGCCCATCCTTAAATCCACCATCACACACATCCGGAAACACATGCAAAATACAGATAAAATTGCAATAACTTCTGCGAATAGATCTGAACAGCACAGACAGGTAGAGCACCACACGTAGCTGTTGTTTGAAACAGTGTAAAAAGCAAACAAGAACCACTTCACACCCAACAGCGTGGTACAGAAACTTGGTGGCTCACGTCACCTCCAAGGGGCAGGACTGAGCACACACAGCTTTGCAATCAAAGGCAAGTCAAACTCAAAAGTAGACGGTAGTACAAAATAAAATGTATCTGTAGCCTGTGATCAAATGGATCTGACCCATCGCTACCTACCTGAATCACTTACTGAGGCCAGGCTAATGCCCACATAGCGCAGACCAAGGTACAGGTCTGCTCAGAGCTGAAGAACTGGCAGAAGAAAATCTCAGCAGAAGATCTCTGCCACACTTCTCAGAAATCCTGGTACAATTACAGCATGAAACTTAGGGTGTTAAAGCCTAGGTACAGCCTTGCCTGTTATACCAAAACATTATATATGAAATACCAAACAGACTCCATTCTAATTTTTTTTCCCTGTTCAACAAAAAAAGAGAAAAGCCTCATAATAAAAGCCCAATATCTTATTGACCCTGTTCCCCTTACTTGAATGCTCACCTTGAAGATGTCTCAGGATATCTTCTCTTCCTTCCTGTCCATGCCTTTCTAATACAAGCTTCTGACTGTCTCATCCATTTCTATCCTCCTTTTTGTTAAGTCCTATAAGCAATTAGCAAAAGCTTCTTATTACCAGAGAACAAGACTATGAAAGGCGAAAGCCCTTTTTCAGAGCACTTTGTGAAAGTTTATGTTCCAGTTCTGCTTCCATTACTGTGCATCACCTCCTTAGCAGCTGGAGTGGGACCACCTATCTGCCAGCAACTGTGTTCAAATTTGTATTAATGTGCAGAATTCAGAGTCAACATATGCCAGATTTCCTGTTAAGTTTCACCTCTGTGGAATAGAGAGCCATTAATAGCCTCCAGCAAGTGTCTCTTATCTTTTTTTTCAAGAGAAAAAAAAAAACCAGAACACCAGATGGTGAAGATAAAAATTGGTTTCTACAGTACATTAGTGACCTGCTCTGATACAGTCAGGCTGAAGCAGCAGCCTAGCTAGCAAGCATTTCATATGAATTTTAACAACAACAACAAAAAAATCAATACTGGACAAAAAAGCTTTATGATTCCATTACAGAAATTAAGTCTTAAAGTCAGTTAAGGATTATTAAGTATTCTCTGCATTCCTTTCATTGATAATGCTTTCCCTCATTCCCTGAGGGATTCTCTCACAAACAAGTATTTATCTGAGCAATGGTTTTGGCAGGTCACATTAGGAAAGAGTTGGAGCTTGAGTGAGGAGCCAGGGTTCCTGCACCATGGCTCCTTGTCAGGGCTATGGGAGGCACCTCACCTGCTTTGGGGAAGCGAGGCACCAGCCTCTAGAGGTGGTGAGCCAGTTACACTGTTCATACATCGCATGGCTAATTAACCACACACACGCTTTAGTATCTGCTTTGCTAGGTTCCTCTCTAATCCAAGATTTCTGTAAGTACTGGGAGAGGGCAGAGCAGTAAGGAAAACACGATTCATGGAACCGTTTGATTTACAAACGGGCACTCCAGAAAGCTAACCAGTGAAACAGCAGCAAATTCAGAAAACACCAGCCAAGTAGATTGCACATTGTAAGGGACAGGGGGACCTTGACAATCAGTTAATGCTAATCCTTCTGCAGTCTGCAGAAGAGTTTTGGGTTATCCAGGGCCCCAGAGCATACACCAAAAGACTAACATTGCTCCAGACAAGTTCTGCAGATAAACACTGGGAGAAAAGTTGACTATCAATGGTGGAAGACAGTAATGCTCTGTTCTAGATCACACAACTGATGTAAAGACAATTACACAAAATCTTTGCTAAGAGCACAGTGTCTTGGTTGTTAATAGCAATTTCAGTTATAGCCACAAGCTGTAGTGAGATTAGGCCACAGCAACACATTGCACAGACTGGGATGGGAAAAAAAAAAAATCACTGAACCGAATACATTCCAGCAATAGACACATTAAAATGTGCAGAGGCTGGATGCATCAAAATCCTGACACCAAAAAATCTGTTCTAGACACCTAGTTGCAGTCTAAGCAAGGCAAAATGACATTCACTTTCAAGAACAAAAATGTTTAATTGTTACAAAGGTAAACACTAGGAAGGAGGTTAAATAAACAGACAAAAAGCTGCCACTCATCTCACTCGTACCAGGGCAGCATTTTGAATTGTCTTTGCCATTTGAAACACTAACAAGCCAGAACCTGCAGAGAACACCATTAGTAGTTAAGAACACACAGCAAGAACCAAGTCCTAGCCAACACACGGACATCATCGACTAAAGAGTGGCATTTTTTTTAGAGAGCAAATAGTGGAGAAACAAAAGTGGAGCATCTAATATAATAGTATACCCACCCCAGGAAATGTCAGCACTCCTGAAAGTTTCCAGAAATACCTGGTTAACATTTATGCACTAATATCCTGGAAGTGTTTTTAAGTTCCCCCAAGTCCCCTATTCTCATTGAAAAAAGTTTGTAAAGAGGCAAGTTTTATAGCTGACCATCCCAAAGACAGCTAGAAAGTCACCCGAACAAACCAACTGCAAATCTCTGTTGCTACATATTTTCTTCCAATTAACAAGTGCTTGAAATAGAAGTAAAGTTCCAGGGCACTGTTTTCGCCTGAATTTGTCCTCTAGATTATGAGAATACAACAGTATAATCTACACCTCCTCCCTCCCAAAAAAGTCTTTCCAGTAGCCTTCAGATAATGCTTACTGTGAAAAGTCTCCAACCATGAAAAAAGTATTTAACTATAGCTAAATACACATCAGTATAGTACACACAGTGCAAATCAGTAGTGTGGGAAATAATAGAAAAGACAACCAAAAAAGATAAAAGGATAACAAACTGCTTTTTAGCAAAGCTGTTAAAGAAAAGACTGTGACCTATAAGTGGTTTGTGTTAAAATGATATACAAGAGGGAAAACAGCAATTACTTTCCACTTCTGTGCAGCTTTTTAGTTTCACATAAATTTAATTCAAATAAATGAAATGTGCAAGTAGAAATGACAGCCTGAATGCATCAAGTTAAGTGAAAAACTCCCCGCTTCTTGACTTATTTTTATTTAATACTTTTAAACACTATTTTTTAAAAAATGATTTTCACATAATTCTTTTTCTTATTAACAACAACAGTTGATTCAAGGCCATTTTCCTTCCTCCTCAAGGTCATTAGCAAACAGAGCTTCCACAGACAGTAGTCAAGGATCAGTCTTCTCTAATATGACAGAACTTGAGGCAAGGATACAGAATTCTTCACAGCTCTCCTCCAGACACAGCTTCTGGGTCTCCTGTTGGTCAGCCAGCTGCTGTCACATTAATAGCTTTCTTCCTCCAAAAACCTTAATTAGTTAAGTCAAGACTGTTCATGAGGCAGATTCAGATGGCAGGTTCCACTGCAATTTGGAGAATTATCCTTCTCTGTACCACTATGCTTTCTTTGCATATAACAGTGGTGAATTTCAATTGATGGTGCAGCCATCAATTAATAAGTATCAAGTTATCATCACTCTGTTGTCTGCAAAGAAAAAATTGACAATTCTCCACTCAGCAAGAAATGCAATAGGAAGTACCTACCCATACAAGTTCAGTTTTGTTCCTTCTGTTCTCTGCTCTCCCATTTCCACACGCAGCTCTTAACATCTGCACTGGACAATGATGCAAGAACTGCTACAGTGCCAAAAGCTCTAGATTTTCACTCCAACCACCAGGCTTGTGCCCTCAGTACTGCACAGCATATTATGGTGTATATTTATTATGCTCAAGCACACAAATCTCTTATTTTGCACAGTGAAATGAAACCTGAAGCTGGACCTGGTTGGAATTCTTGTTAACTAGTTGGTTTTCATGTGCCCCCAGCAACCACTGGGATACCTGCCCATCATCATCTCACATATTCCTTTTTTTGCTATGGGGTCCTCCTGTGCCAGGGTACACCAAAAGCATAAAATTGCATTTCACAAAAGCATCAGTATATAAGTAGACAACTATCCAACTGCTGAAAGAGGATTTGTTACATTAGTTGTGATTAAGTGTTCACATTTTTATCTGTTCCTTCTCCTATAACGTGGCTTCCTTGCACAGTGCCCACAATCATTCTGTGCGCATGAATGGATTATCCTGGACTGCCAAGGGACAGTGACAAGATCCCTCCTGTCTCTAACAGGGCTTCAGAGGTGTGTTACGTTGCCTCAGAAACAGAAATCAAAGAATGAGCTCTCAGACCAGCAAGCACCAGATGAGATGCTCGTCTCACATCACCGATTGCTGCCTTTGCATCATCAGCTGACAAAAGATCTAACATGCAGTAAAGTACAGGAGGAACAATAGCATCCAAATATCACACAGGCTGAATGCTGGATAGTCTAGCATTTGTGAAGCAGCATTTTGCAGAGAGAAACTAACTGTGGTACTTCTCAGGAAAACACTCATTAAAAACACCCTACTGACCTCCTGCAGCAGCAGATGAATGGAAAAGAAGTTCTGTCTTTTCTGTAGCCAGCACTGCTATGGTCTTTTAGAAATTCATGTAAATCTGTTACTGGCAAACCACTTTGTTGGTATTTCTGAAAGGAAAGGCATTTCATTTACAACACATGAGAAGTTACTGGGCATGAAACATTCTAAAATTTCCTCTTGAGTATGACAGTTAAACCAGATTATTTGATTCAATAATTCAATATTGCTGTAGGAAGAAAAAAACCCATTCCCGTCCTAGGAACACTACATAGCTTGCTTTTTTCCACCAACAATGTAAGTGACAGAAATTTCACATTTTTTACAGATTCTCTTATGTTTTGTTTGCTGTCCATAAGGCCAAGAAAGTGATCTCAGACCATAATGGTATTGATTCTCCCTTGTTCACAGTGAGCTGCTATGCTCACTGCAAGTGCCCTGGGCTCCTTTTCCCCAAGAACTCTAATTCTGAAATTGAAGGGCTCCAGTGTGACTATTCAACATTGCCATGCTGAAGAAATTCTACAAAAAAAACCCAAGAAACAGCTCCCAGTTGATCTGTGTGAAATGCTCAGAGGGAAGAGTCAGTAAAACACTGTTTTGCAGATCAGATCATCTAGTAAACTAAGAAGCACAGACAATTAAGTTATATTTTGAAGTGCTTCAAAAGTGAACCTCTTGCTCAGCCTGGAAGTTGTAGTTCATGCGAGACCAGCCTTACACTGCTGGCCTTTGTCTGACACCAAGACAAGAAAGAGATGAGAGCTGAAGGTTGTGATCCACATTGCCTTCCCACTGGTCACTGAGGCTACCAGGAGCACAAAGGGCAGAGAGCACTTGAGGTCAAGAACAGAAGGTAATTACCAAAAACATTGGTTCGCTTTCAGATAGTCCATACTGGAAGTGGATGGCATAATTTTAACTTGAATGAGAAGAAGTGCATCTCTCAGAAGACATTTCCTTTTAACCACACATTTCCAAGCAGCACATTAAGGCAGCCTGGACACCTAAATGACTTTAGAGTTATCTGCCTGAACCTTTCCAAACTCCTGCCAAAGGATGTCTCTGAGATGTCAGCAAACCCAGCCACCCTTCCAATTTTGCTACAGACTAAACTAAAAGATTTTAATAATCTTATCACACAGCAGAACCAACAGTAGATGGTATGGTGTTGAATGATTAAGAATGAACACAAAACTGATTAGAAGTGTAACAGAAAACAAATGCTTTACCTTTATGGTGTCATAGGAGTCAGTAATGAGTGCAATAAAAAGGCTGAGGATCATGTATATAAACAGACTAATGAAGGAGTACAGATATAATCGGCTGAACATCCACACCAGCGAACTCTTCTGTTGGATTTGAGCAAATGTTGCAAACATATCATCACCATTGACCAAAGAAAACAGACATTCAGCCACTGTATTCAGATCTTCAAACTAGAAAATGAGTACAAATTATTAGAATGTGAAGATCAATCAAGACTCAAAGTTTAACTCAAAGCAGACAAAAAAGCCAACCCCAGGCAATCAAATGCTACCATACTTTCTTGTACATCAGGCCAAAATATACATGTCAGTAATAGAACCATGTAGAAATATCATCTTGGCTAAGCATGATGTGTTGACATCAGACATAAGAATACTTATTATCAAGAAATTAAACTTGTGATCTTCAACAGGCAGAACAGTCAATAACTGACCCCCACAGAAAGCTACTGAATGATAAGCAATTCTGGACCTGCAGAAAAGTATCACTCTATTTCCCAAAGCACAGCTAAAGTGATTTCACAGAATCTATACATTAAATTAGTGGTAGTATGCTGGGAACACAATCCACATTCTCTGGCTTCCAGCTCTGCAGCATTACTGGAGTATGGGTAATGAATCAATACCGTGTTAAGGGGCCAGCATTATCACATAGCCCTCAGAACTCAAATGGTCTAAACTGAATCAACAATCTGTCACTCAGAAAGCCCTCTATGAGCTGTAAGTACAAGCTATAGCTGTGTTATGAAGCTACTAGAGCACACCCTATACAAAAATCATGGCTTAATTTCAAGTCTCTTGAATTCCAAACTCCATTTCCCCAAACTGTAATGTGTCCTGAGGTTAAAACCTTTTTATCTACTAGGTAAGACCACTTCCCATTTTGCTCTGCCTTCCCAAATAACTGGATTTCTTAACTATAATTTATTGGGTAATATGAATTAATAGCCACATTAAAATATTGTGCATTATCAATGAACTAACACAATTATGGCCCCATAATGAAAACAAGATGCCAAGAGGTTGTCTGCTTGTAAGGAAAATATATTGGTGCACAGGAACAGCAGGTCTGGTTTACACATATAGCTCATTTTTTTTTTTTTAATTGAATTCTAAAACCATTGTGAAACTCAGCAGTACATCTAGGAAGCAGGGAGGCATGGAACAAATAATTTTTGAGCAACTCGAGTTTTGATGCACTGACACAGAGAGAGACCTGCTAAGGACTGCTCACCTGGAAGCCCCTGGACAGACAAAGCACAAAACACAGGATACCCACTTCCTCTCTCTGATTATAGTAGAGGGTTTATTTCTATAATTTCGAGCATAAGGAGCTTTCCAGTGTTTCTGCACATCGGGGAAGCTCTTCCCATTTCTCACCAGGATGGCTCAGGGGGGCTGGAGAGCCCCGGGGAGCCAGCCCTGGGCTGGCCTGCCTTGCACAGTGCCACATTGCCTTCCTGTGGGACACTGGGGAAGTGCCAGGGACGGGAATCCCCCACAGCTACTGCTGCTTTCCTTGACATTGATACATGTTATTTAGGCAAGAGGTAACATTTTCACAGATAAACGTGCTGTTGGCTATCCTTGCTTTGGCTCAGATGATGTACTTGTTGCAGGGAAGTTACAACAGTAATTATGATGTGTCTTGTAATGTTATAAACAATTGAGCCTCTAGTGTTGCAAAGGATCCCACTGCATCCAGCGTCCCACTGAGAAATGTATTGTCATCAACTTGGAAGGTGCAGACTGAATCCCTACACTGCCCAGAGGAGAGAATTACACAGTAAGTCAGAGCAATGCAAGCTCTGGGGGCAGAGGAAGCTGAATCAAGCACTGCAGCGTGTCTCTGTTACATATACACTGTGTGCACCCAGAGATCAAGAATGAGAAATCAGACATTTGTTAGTCATTAACAGACATTTAGAATTTGCTGTGGCAGAAATCTGCCTCTGTTCAAACTGTCACATAGAGCATCTGCCAAGAGGAAAAGCAAACAAGCTTTAGGGTTGTTTTGGCTTGTGTTCTAGAATATACAAAGCCTTACTCCTGCACCCAGGTTTCAGAAAAGGCATACCAGGCACACACTTCGATACTAACTTTAAGAAAACAAACAAACAAACCCACAACACACCCCCACACAGGAAGCAAAGCAAACAAGACAACGATTCATCCATCCCTTTTATGAGTCACAGTTTAGGAGCTGAAGTTACATGGCATGAGAAAGATTTGGAAAAACAATGCCAGAGCCAAGGAGATTTTTTAAAAAAAGGAGTTACAGTGAACTATTTAGCGCCTCTTTAACCCAACAGAACTGGGATTGCCAGAAGAGGGCAGAAGAGACAGAGGAGGCCTGGACAACCCATCCCCTCACCACAAACAGCCTGGTGCTGGAGATCACACTGACTTCAAGCACACAGTAAAAGTAAGCACAGTTATTTGTTAAAAGGAGCAGATAGAAGGAGGTACAGAGGGAATGAGAAACACTCCCATGTTCACATTACAGCTTTTACACAGACTTTCATTTAAGACACATTTCTGTTGGTTTGGTTAGGTGTTACACACACACACAGATATTCCCATCATTACACTGCAAAAGGAGTGATATTGCTGATGTACCTTCTCATGATAAGGTCCCAGGACAATCCAGCCACAGAAAGTATAGCCAAGATAGATCATCCCAGCACAACAACAAAACCTGAGCACTTTCGGCAATGATGCCTGCATAGTTAAAATGAGCACCTACAAATCAGAGTGGAGCAAAGAAGAAGGGGGGGAAAAGGAATAATTAGAAAGACATCTGGGAAAAAAGTGACATGTATATGTGTGTGTATATATATATATATATATATATATATATATGCTTTAATTGTTAGACATTTGATTCTCTCCTTACATTGTAGGTTTGAAAATATCCCAGGTATCTGATGACTCCAACCCAGACAAATAAAGTTGATGTTCCAAGTAAAATGCTGCAGACATCATAACTTGTGAGGTTCTGAGGGATTCAAACAGAGCAGGTAGTCAAGTTACAAAGCAGTAGATATGTCAGCTTGACAGCTATTCAAGTTTCAGCAGTTCAAACAAACAAAGCAGGGCAGTCTAATACTGAAAGCCTATTGCTACATCACGAAAATCAGATCAATGTGAACTGCAGTTATTTACTAAGATCATTCAAACACAACAGTACTGCAAATGGAAGTACACCTACACTGATATTGAAATTTTGCATAAAGTTCAAAATCTGGAAGAAAAAAAGCTCTTAGTTTGGTTACAACACAGCCTCAAAACTAGATTGGATGAGTCAAAAAATTTTTAAAAGGTTACTATTTGCTGTTAGGCAAAAAACCCTCTCATTCACTATTTAAAAAAACATGAGCCATCATTTACATGAAAAGTGACTCTTGGGACTACAGCCCTTTCCATGCTTGCATGCATTTACATCTCTGAACAGGTTCTCTGTCAGCAGTTCAGAACCTGAACATTGCGTTTACTACAGCTTTTACTACAACCAAATCTAGTTGCACTTTACTTTAGAAGGCTCATACTTGTTGCAGTAAGTGCAAAAGAGACACCTAGCTCAAGTTTTCCAACCCTCAATCCCCACCTCACCCTATAGCCAGTGATTCCCAAGCGCTCCCTTTGAAGGCCACTCTGGGATCTGCCCTTTGAGCCTCAGTACACATGAAGCACGAGCAGCACACTACCTACTCTGTTTTTCCCAGAACACAAAGTTTTGTGAACACATGAATTGCTGACACACATCTATTGAAGATTAAAAAAAAAAAAAAAAGAAAAAAGAAAAGAAAAAAACTCACAAAACCAACCCCAAAAACCTCCTGAAGAGCTGCCAGCTGGACAAAGCACATTGATTTCAGCACGCCCAGGCAGGGAGGTCAAGGACGAGCAGGTGACACTGTCTGTGCCTATGCCTGCCAGGAAAGCTAGCTGTGACAGCCGTGTTTCCAGGCCTACAAGCCATTGAGACCCCTGCTCATTCAAGGGGGTGACCCATGGCTTCCCAGTACTGTACGTGCTACAACTTCTTACAGAACTGACAACCCAAATTGTTGGGTCTTTCTGTTAGGAACTGTCTACCCACAGGTGCCATACTTGTGGCATTAGGGGTCTTAGCACTGTGGAAATAAGATGTTTAAATAGCTTACATGGTCTTACTGAAAGATTTTGGGGAAGAGTGACTGAAAGTAGTTATTAGATAAACTCGCACTAGGAAATGGACTAAAATAAGCAAACAGATGACTATTGACTATTACAGCTCACTTCCACCTATCCCCAAGTTAAAGCACATTATAGGTGGCTGTAGCAAGATTAGTATTTTGACTGAACTATGAAATTCTTACCTTGGCTTTTATTTCCATTTTTAGGATTGACCCAATGATTGTCATCACATCACTGACAATTACCAGGACATACCACCCATTTAGGAACTCCAGGCGATCAGCATAACAGACACGGCGCTTGTATTTCTCCAAGAAGAAATTCACAAATCTCTATTGACAAGCATTTAGATGTTTAGTCATAGTTGTCTTGGATGAAAAACGTGGCAATGCTCAAGTTCCATGCAACCCCATTTCCTACAGTATTTGCTAAAATAGAAGTTTAAAGCTAATTCTCAATTGCAACAGAAATAAATAGGAAAAAAAATTAAGATGGATTTAGGCCAGTGAAAATGAACTTTCCACAGAACGCCTGATTTCATAACACATTCCTTCCAACCTAACCATGGCCTGTTATCCCCTTTACCATGGGTTCTCTCCACCTCTAACAGAGCAAGGCCACCCAACTAAAGAAGTGAAAAAGAGCTCAAATACAACTACAGGGCAAGAGCTCTCATTTCCACTAAAGCAAACAATATCACCTCTATGCCCAGCACTGCCCATCTGCTTTCACTTGCTCTTTTTGCTCAGGAATAAAAGTGAAGTGCCTATTCCTGAGAGCAGTTTACAGTGCCCCTGTTGAATCATGTCCTCTTGACTCTTGGTCTCGTTTCCAAGCTACAGAAAGGATATATTGAGCTAGATAAACAAGTATTCATATTTTCATATCCCACCTACCCTGGACTCTTCTTCTAACTCTCATGAGCCACATGTTCACAAAAAAACAGCCAGAGTTAGACTATGTGCTATGCTTTACATTTTCTCCAGTCAAAGCTGGTTTTGAAGGATGTTCATTAAGGCATTAATTTAGGACTAGATATCTATGGGAACTCTACTTCGAAGCCAGGGAAGAAAGATTTGTGGTTTGGAGGTGCAGGACACATTGCCTGTTTGCAGCACAAAGACCCAGATGTCTTTTTGTCTAAAATCCTGGTGAGGGGAAAGGAATCTCCCTCATTTGCCCATTGAGAGATACAAAAAAATACTTCAAATTACAACACTACACAAACAGAAATAAAATCTATTCACAGTTAGCAATTGTCCACCAAGATACCTACACATCCTTTCTAGAGATAACAGTAAGAGTGACATCTCACAATAGGTTTAATCACTTTAATACTCCATGTTTAAAAAGGAATCCCTTCACAAGACCAACAGCAAAGAAGTCAGAGACCAAATAAGGATTAAGGTCATGAACACTGTGCTTACCTTTTGTAGTCTCCAGGCAAGAATGATGGATCGTGTGCAGAGGATGAGAGAAGCCAAGCAACTTAATATGACAAACCCATCAAAGACTAGAATATATTGAGTGTTTTTCTGGAGAACTGTAAAGAGTCAAGGAAATAAAATAAGGTTAGTCTTGTCACATCTCTCTTAATGCAAGTAATGTGATATTTTGTAACAATTCATGCTCAAATACTCTCACCCCAGAAGCAGATGGGTTACAAGCTATATTCTTCCCACAAGCATATCTTCAACACAGCCAGATAATTACATCAAGACAGTCATGGAGACTGGGCCACAAGAATGAAAAATATGCTCAAGTTGTTCAAAATAAACCCAAAGATGGGTATGTTAACACAGGTATCCTCCTTTTTACCTATCCATGTGTGCTTCCACAGTGTTACAACTACATGAGACAAAAGAAATGCAGATTTGTTCTGTATCAACACCGTTGAATTAAAAAAAAAAAATCTCACCTCAGCCTACAACAAGAAATTTGTTGGACTTTCTGTACTGTTCTCTTTTCATCCACAAGTTTAAAAGCTATCATGTGAACACAAATTAGGTGTCTTTCTTTGCTTCCTCACATCAATGGTCCCTATCTTTTCCATAACATACATTTTTAACTATATGGAATAGAGGGCAACACTCATTTTTGATTGTCACAATAGCCCATCAGCTCACCTTTATTACTGAATTATACATGCTCCCTCAGCTGGTAGTTAGACATAACTACTCAGGAACAGGTAGTTGAAAGACAGCCCCAAAAAATACTGGCCAAAGATGCAAGCCAAGGCACTTTGAGGTTATTCAGAATATCCTATAAATTGCCACTTTAATATTGTACAACACAGCAGTATCAGGGAAAAGCTGGCTCTACTGAGCAAAAGGCAGGCCACCTGACATATTTATTAATCAAGATACTATATATCACACTGAAAAATATTGTTCCATCACAGTCCTTTACAGCAAGTCATCACATAGGGAAGCAGTTGCACAGTGCTATCACAGCTACTATTCCTTTAAGTGGCCTTTAGTGCACATTCCTGAGCTGTCAGACCAAGCTGTAACACTAGAAATACATGGCAGATGCCAGCCTTTGTTCATACATAATTTAATCTACCAGCAGCAGGAAGAAAAAAAAAAAAAAAAAGCGCCATCAGAAAAAAACTTTCAGAAATAGTATGCTTCAATCAGTTAGAAGAAAAAAATCTGAAAGTTGTAGGAGGCTTCAGTTGGAAATTTATTCAGTGTTAGTGGATTGAGTTATCTCAGAGCAGCACAACAATTAAAAATCTAGAGAAGAAACATTCATCCTCCTTGCAGGTAGAGCTCACTGCTAACACACACTGGCATGCAGAGATGATCGTGTCATCCCACAACACCCTCACAAGAGCAATTATTTCCTAGTTTTTGATTAGCAAGAGGTAATGAATTGCATTAGGCAAATTGCATTGTTTAACAGGCAGAGAGATGAACAGGCTGCAGAATGTCTTGGTGGTCAGACTGCCACAGGGGATGCAATGGAAGACACAACTGCTGCTATGCAAGCACACATGCACCATACCTACCTGAGTTAAATATGTGCCAGTCTTTGCATTCCTGAATGTCAGTGTCACTATCAAAATAGATCTTGATTTTTCCACTGTGGGCTTTATTATTGAAAGTTATCTGAAAATACAGAGCTACATCAAAAACAGGACTAGCAAGACTGCATTCCAGAAAATAAATCCTGGACACAGCACGCATTAATATTGTTGATCAGATAGGCATTAAGAAAGTTGTCACCAAAAATGATGGCGTAGACATAATTTGAATAGATGGCATGTATTGCCTGATGAGCATTATTCCAACAGGCCAAACTTCACACTTAGTCTTTAGATGGAGAACACTTCCTTATCTCTTTCTCAGGTTACCAAGTTACCAACTGGAATATGTTACAAAGCATCACTGTCCCACGGCAACACCATTTCAGCAGCCTTTGGGAAGGAAGGGTAAGGGCCAGGACATTCTCAGCTGTGTTTCTCTTGCAGGCTACTTATGAGGATGACACCTACACGTTAGCTTAAGCTCTCATTACATTTACAGTGCTGGAAGTGCCACAGCCCATTTTCACTTACAGTGTTTTGAAATGCATAGCAGTCAGGCAATTCACGGGCATGGATTGTCTGCAGAGCAATGCCTTTCAGCTTGAAGGAGATTTCAACCTGTATAAGCCTGGATATTTGAAAAAGTGTACAAGTATATTTAAATATTGCAGAAATACACACAAACTGGACAAATCAGAATCCGCTCTATTAATATGAAAGGACAAGTTGGAATAATTTAAAAATACCCATCACTTTACCTGTAAAATTCAAGACTGAAAAAAGAAGAGTTCAGCTTCAGTTCTGCCTTCTTATCAGTTAGTTCCTTTGGCTTTAAAAGGATACATTCTGAAAAGACAAGAGGAAACTATGTTATCATACAAACTTCACATTGAAAGCAGCATTAAACTGAGATGATCAGTGTGTATAGCAAGTCCCAATCAGGCAAAACATTAATTTTGAGCAAACTAGTGGAGTCAGAATCAGGTTTGTGTACTAATTCGTGAGCAGCTAGCAGCCAGGACTCAGCTCTGAGAGGGACTAAGGACACCCATCCACGGAAGGTACAGCCTGGCCAGCATCCAGAATTCTATATTTGAACCTGCTGCACAGAGTGGGAAGAGGTATGTTTAAGAAAAAGAACAACAAAACACCACCTCACCATCAACTGCAAAGATTTGTAGGTGGTTGAAGAGAGCCTCTTACAATCACAGCTGTCTTTTCTAGACAAGTACTAAAAACCAAGAGGGAAATAGGCAAGAAGCATGGTAATGTTCCTGTGATTGCCACACAAAAAGCTATTGGTTTTAAGCTTTAGAACTAGAATTTAAGTACTCCACAGCAAGACATTTTAAGTACAACAGTAGTGTACCTGTTTCAGTAGAAACATCTATGTTCAGTGTATCATTGGAAGGAAGCATTGTGCCTCTCTTGTACTGTTGTTTACAGACTTTTAAACCTGATTCTTCATGTTCATAACCAAGTGTCCCCAGGGAGATGTTCTTTAAGTGCCTGTACTAGTTTAAAAACAAAAAGAGAAGTAGAAGTTAAAAAAGCCATCTTTTTTTTTTGCATTAGATAGCAAATTGAAACCTCAAAGTTATATGTATCAATACAGGTTTTAAAATTAAAAAAAAAAAATCTTTATTTTACATAAAAGTTTTCCACTCAATTTACAGAGAGGAGGACTGCTGGTCACTACTTTGTAGTGATCAGCATTCTGGTGACACAGTGACCAGGAGCCCTGTGCCTCCTGGGCTGCCTGCAGATGATCACCTCTGTGTCAGACAGCTGTTAATTAGATACCTGGCAGAGACTTCAGCACAGTATTGCTGCTAACCAAACACCCCCAGGGATATCTTCACCTCATGAAGGTGATAGTTTTCACACACTTGAAACTTGATCATTGTACAAGCGATCCAAGTTCTTATCAAATCCATGCAAGATCAAAACCAAGATCAAAACCGTGTGACTACAGAAGAGAGAAGCCATGCATTCACTACATAGCCAGCTACCAGGGAACACACACAGAGCTCGAGCAGCCTCCAAAAGTAACTTAACCTGCCTTTTTTACAAAGCACAGAAGCAGCTGAAAACATGTCTGTGAGGAATTTTCTTTTTCCACTTACTCCAATATACAGCACAAGTGACATTCCTTGCTTGCAAGATACGCTTGAAAACAAGGACTAAAAGTGAAAGCAAATAAAGCTTTGCCAAACCAAGCATTGTCCAACCATGGATCACACCAAGAACTACGTTCCAGGCCCGTCTTCTCCACACCTGCTTTCCACACAGCCTTGGAGTCTACTGGAAGCAAGACATACTCTCTGATCCCTGGAGTGACACCTTCCACTCCTGCACAAGTGAGGCAAGCCCCCAGGGCACAGCTCTTCCGGTGGCCCTTGGCTCCTCAACAGCTGATCAATGGACTAACCATGAAGGACAGGAGATCAATGACTAACTATGAAGGCAGCTGCCTGCCAGCTTAGTTTCCCAAGAGCTAACACTGTCCAAGAGAAGCCAGACAGACCCATGGCCTTTTGGGGAAGATGGCATAAACACATCACAATTTGTTAGTTTTTTTCATTACCTGACCTAGAAAAAGAGCTCAGGGCAGCGTACAGCAGTGGTCATCCTATTTCCCCCTTCCTATGGGCATTGTGGCCACTAGCCCATCTTGTGAGGTACAACATCCCACCAGTCATTAACAACCACACACTCCATGTCCAGAACTGGAACTGCAACAGAAACTACCACATTTCTATGCAAAGTTCTGCCTTGTTCTGCCTTGCAGCACCACCTCAGTACAGAGTTTAGACAGCCCAGGAGTAAAGCATGGCCTCCTCACTCTGTCAGTCTCTGAACTCAGAGCAAGCTAAGGAAGCCACATCTGACTAAGGCAGGTCAAGTGAGTGGAACCAGCAGTTAGTCACAGCTCCTCATCCCACCAGGATATCTCCAGATCACTGCATGCAGCAGCTGTTGCCCCAGCCACCTGTGCTCTCAGGCTCTGCCCTCCTGACAGCACAGCACTAGGTGCTGGGGTACCCACATGCTACTTTCAAACAACACTATGAAACAGTAAAAGCAAAATTCCTGATTATAAATTTCCAAACAGCCTCAAAACAGGCAGTAGAATACCCTGGTCTTATAGCTTCTGCCACAGGACAGAGCACTAGAGTAACAACTTCACACAGCTGCTTCATAATAGAAACTTCAGCTTGAACCCAGTAGAGAAGCAAGGGAAATCTGTGTACTCTTCCAAGTGTAAATGTGTGTTTGGGTTTTCATGTTGCTGGTCTGTTTGGGTTTTTTTCCAAAGTGTTAAAATATCCTCAGTGGTATATTACTCAAAGGTTAAAATTTGGTTTTTGCAACTCCAGGTTTGCTGTGCACAATTATTATTTTCTCTAGTGTCATATCCTTCTGCTTCACCCACCCAATCATGCATTTCAAAAGCACAAACCAGAACACCAAATCCCATGTCTTCTAGCTGCCCTTCTCAAAATAAAAAACAAAGGGAAAAAAAAAAAAGAAAAGAAAAGAAAAAGCTTTTCTTTTATCTTTGGAGTCATCTAGATTGGCTCTTCCCATAAGGCACCCTCTAAAGACAAACACAAAAAAAAAAAAAGGCAACAGTAGCCACAATGTTCATCTGAAAGCATGTTTTTTGAATTCTTACATGTGACATAAAAGTCTCAGGAATGCCACAGGACACTAAAGAACCCAGATTTCACAATTTAAATCTCCTTAAAGGATATGACTACATTTATACCACACGACACTTTATGAAGAGACCTTTTTCTGATGCCTGGCTCATTCTTGAGGATATAAAACTATTGTTTCTCTATTATCTTGTATCTGGATTTCACCTCAGCCTTAGTGCCTACAAAAGAAGGAAAGTAAACAAAGCAAGCAAGGAAGAAAAAAATAAGAAAGCAAGCATGGTTTATTGCAGAAACAGTGGCAATATGGAGAGTTCAAAGAAAGATTGTGAAAACTACTTCACCATTCATTTAAAATGCCAGGAATGAGAGCCTTAGGTCGTGCCAGCACACTTGATCTGCTGGTGGCTCTGCTGTAGCTTACAGGAGAGGACAGGAGAGCAGCAAGCCCCCATGAGTGGATGATGGAGAATGAGGTTTGGCCCTTTACAGCCCTGCAGCTCCCAGATACTGCTGGGCACAGCTGCAGTGGCAACAGTGCTTTAGTCTGGGTGCCAGAGCTCATGTGCCAAGGCCAGTGAAAGTGAAAGGTGGCTTAAAGCCACTTTTTATTCACCCAGTGTTAATAATTTCTGGTTTTATCATCATTCCCAATGCAGGAGACATTCTATATTCCAGAGTCTTTACTCTCGTGACTTCCAAATGTATTAATATTAGATACAAAAACATTTACAGAATTTTCGTCCTAGATTTATTCACTCTTCTCTGAAAATTGCGAAGGGACTGTTGTTTAAAATACCATCCCTAACCAGGGTGAATGCCCCTACACTCCTAATGACCATATTCCCCATTTTGAGGCCTCCAACCCTCATTGCAAAGCTGCAATTCAGGAGAGCTGTCAAGGGCATATTTTTTTAAGAGCATGCATAGGTGTATTCAGGCCCATAGGTCTTCAAAGTAGGACCTAAACCAAAGTTCTTCCAGTTCATGCAAGATGACCAATTTTTAATTTTTTTTGATTGTAGTATTAAGAACTACCTGAGGAAAACTCTGGTTTGAATTCGTCTCCGAGACAAAAATTCAGCTGCAACACAAACTTCAGGACACCCCATCTACACTGATTTAGTGAATCAGCAAACTGAAATCCAAGAATGGAAACAGAAAATCTGAAACTTAGCAGAAGTTGATAGCTGCAGCTTTCACACCTACCTGATTAATAACATAAAAAATGCTATCATAAGCATCCTGTTGTGTATATATGCTGCAGCTGTAGTCATCTTCATCAGTTCCAGAATAGCCTTTCAGGAATACATGTTTAAAAGCAACAGTGTTTTCCTCTTTGAATGAGACCACCAGCTGGTTACTTAAACCAAAAAAAACAAGCTGACAAGAGAAAAAAAAGAAATGGATTTCAGTTTTGAACACCTTTGAACCCTTGAAACACCTCTCATAGTATTTTTTCTTTATGGACTGAAGTGGGAAGTTCAAGCCAGTAACAAATACCCAGGGATGGTAAAGGCCCAGAAGCACAGGCCTGCTTCTCTTACACATCATTGCTACTCTAAGAGTAAAAACAGAGGATTACCTGTGTCGTAACCATAAGTATCTTCAAAATCTGCAAAGCCAATTTCCATGGTATCTGACGTCTTGCTCTGTATTTTTCACATGGGTTCATGAAGTAAAACTTCAAATCCTCTTTCAAAGCCTTCTCTTTTAGATCCAAATCTGACTGAGTCATCATATTTCTGCCACAAGTAACATATTAATTAGAAACCAACAGAATTCTTTAGCAGAAAATTTTCTCATTGCAGTATCACCTCAGATCCCCACACGACATAAAAGGTCCAAAATAGTTTTTGTGTTATTTTATGGACATGCAAAAATATTTCCCTGTGATCACATCATTAAAAACCATTCAAACACATCTGATCGTTAAAACACAGCATTTAGAGAAATAACTAACAGCCATTAAATAAGAGGGTCTCTAATAGAAAGAAAGGTAGACTTGATATTACTCTCTTAAAAATCCATTTGAAACAAAGAGGGACCACTGTTAACATATTTGTCTGAATAACCCACATTCTAGCAGAAGAAAAAGGTGTCTTAAAGATGAAACCAGAGCAGGCTTTACACACACTTCTGTTATGAACACGCAGCTTCAAGGGCTAAATCCATAGGCATTTATTTATTGAAATACCTGGGAATGTAAAATTCAGAGGACCAAGTACAGAGGACTGTTGTTTTAAGTGTTCTAAATCACCTTAAGTTTCTCCCTAACAACTGAAAGGGACATTGAAAAACACTTTCTCCACCTCCTAATCATTTTAACCCTGTTTTCCAATGTCACAAACTTTTGGAACTTTCCTACTTCATACACAGATCAGAACCAAACTTGTAATTTTTTTTCTCTCTTTACAAGTTAAAAGGACACTCTTAACACCAGCTGATTATCAGTCCCATTTACCATTCAGAATATAATTCCCAATGTTCTGAATTTTATAAAGGATAACATTTAGTCAGAGGCTCACAACCAAAAGCATCAATTCCAGGTTTTCAGATACTACTTCATTTTTATTTTTTGTGTTCTCACCTGTCTGAAGTGCACATATATTTAAGCTCAAACTGTAGCTCACAAAGCACATTTGATTTGCTAGAACCAGCTGTCCCACAAGAAGAGAAATTTCAGTTAAAGAAGCACAGTAAAGTTGACACTGTGGTGTTTCTCAGAAGAGGAAGTGAAAACAACAAAAACCTATTTTAATGTTAAAAGCTTAAAATTTATCTTTCCCACACAGCCTTAGATCAATATTTCATGAAGATGATGAGAGAGGCAGGATGATTTTGGTTTTTGAAGCAGGAAAAACAAGAGAAGTTCTCAAGAAAAAGAAACTGTGGGCAGCATCCCTATTTAAATTTACAATAAAAACATGCTGGACTAGCTTTAGTAACATTCAAGATACAAAAACTTTGAAAGATGTAAACACACCTGACAGAAGAGCATGTGATAATTACAGCTGTGAGCATTGATTAAGGAAACGGGTACATACATACTTCAATCCTGCACTGACACCCAAAGACATCACTGCTCCTGCAGCAGCTTTTCTCCAACAGGCAGAAGCATTTGTGTGGGTACACAGTGAACAAGAGCTAACCCAGAGTGAAAGTGATAGGAAGAGGTGGGAAAGAAAGAAAGAAGGAAACAGAACAGTGTTAAGCTAAATCTGGTCAAATTTTATAGCATGAAGGTATGACATAAGAACCACTCCAAGACTTCAGCAAAATCCTCCCCTAAGCTTCCAGTAAAAGCATACAGAAATGACAAATCTTTAAAACCAAAATACCCAAACAAACGCCAAAACCCCCACAGATCAAACAAAGTCAAACAGCGAGATTTATAATAAACATTATGGTTTTGATAGTCAAATACATACCATAAAAAACAAATATGTGTATCCAGACCTCCAAAGATGTGTATCAAGACCTTACAGCTATTCCAAAAACTTGATGCTGATAATAACAGCACTTTCACATTCACACAACTTTCATTTGTGGCAAGGGATTATTTTCATTGATGTCTTTAGCTCCCTTTACTAATTAACTGTAGAAATTATGAACAGGAAATTTGTCAAAGAAAGCAACACATTTTTTCAGCTTAAGAGAGAGATCCAAGATGCAAGCCTGTATCACTGTTGGATTTTGTCTTCCAATAAAAAACAGGCATTCTCTGATGTAGTATTTAAGGAAGAATTCATTTCTTAAACAGGTGAAACAAGTAACAGGTTGAAATATATCAAATGTTTTTCAATTCATTCATTTCTAGGATAGATTAAAAATTACATTCAAATAGACCACACTAAATCAGCAGAACTAGAACCTTGAACCAAAGCACTGAAGAAGTTAAAAATCTCCAAGAGATTACCAGTGACTTACCATATTTAAAACAAACCATCTAGTTCCACCACATGGTCATTAGCCGAAAAATCTAAACCTAATTGAAACAAAGTACCCAGCTCAAGACAGAGCAATGAAGCAATTAATTTTTGACACACTAGTGTAATTAGCACCACTCAAGGGGTTTCCATAGTGTGTTTTGTGAAGTCTGACACAACCAAATCTTCGGTGAATGAAGACTAACTGTATAATGCATGCTTAGGTGCACATCCAGGTGTCATGTGTCTCATATATTATAACTGTTACTAACTCAATTCTAACAGCTGCATTACTGTAATCAACACTTTATTGCTGGAGCTGGTAGGACAGTCTGGTTTTCGGCTGTTTTGTAGCAAGGCATTTTAGAGCTCAACATTCCATTCAAGAGAGAGCATTCAACAGTCAGGACTACAATTTACAGCTACCTACTTATGAAATACACTTGTAGTAATTAGCTCTTCACCCAGCAGAAAAAGCACCATTGAATCAAGTGGTAAAATGCGCTCAGTAACTGACACTGTCACTTTCTTTAGTGAGTAACTCACTACTGCAGCGACACAGTGTCCATCAGAGCTCCGTATCAGCAACGGAGCCGCTATATCGTAAAGAAGTATTGACGAGAATGATGGGGTGCTAAGGGGACAAGAAGGAGGAAAAAAAAAAGCGGAAAACATCCCATCATTGAGTTGAGTTCTACACGCCAGCCTGGGCAAGCTTCACCCTCCCGATCTCCACTAAGCTCAGCACTCTGCCGAAGGACGGCATCGCCTCGCACTTCTCAGAAGCGGAGGGGAAAGCCCTCCCTGCAGGGCCACACGGCCAGCACCGCACGGCTGCCGCGGGAGGAGCGGCCGCAGCCGGGGCGCACACGGAGCGCTCCGATGCCAGCCAGCCTCCCGGCGGAGGGCAGGACCTACCTTGTGCAGCAGCCCGAGACACGACTGTGCCGCGACACCTGTGCCCGCCGCCCACCCGCGCCCGCCGCCCACCCGCGCCCGCCGCGGCGACGGGAGCGCCCTCCCGAGCGGCTCCCCCGCCCTCCCCGTGCCCCCGGTGCTATCGCGGCCCCGGCCCGGCCC